>JBCAUA010829119.1:1440-14299 GCA_038406235.1 Peronia verruculata
GGGGGGGCGTGTGGGGGGGGGGGCGTGGGTGTCTAGCATGGAGCTAGAAACTAGTTTCTAGCTCCATGGTGTGTAGTGAGGGACTGCTATTTCGGCGAAAAAAAAACTCACATCGTGGAGGTCGCGGGTTCGAGTCTCGGACCCAACTCTCGGGAGATGGGAAGGATTCGAAAATTAGCACCTGCATTGTTTCAGGTACTAAACGGTCCCCTGGCTTCTTGAACAGGTAAGCCCGACGACTAGTCTTCTCGGATAAGAGCGAATACATTTTGGGAGGCTCATGTTTGCATTTTGCACGTTAAAGATATCTTTGACAACGGAAAACTGGATTAAGAGTAGGCAGAGAGAAAACAGCGCTTTCCTGGAAAAAATTTCCGAACTCCAAATTTCTGCCTTCTAAACTTCTTCTCTTCAAAAAACAGGACAGACAGTTAAAAGCAGAGATAATCCAACTTGAAAGGCCGCATACATGATGACAGAAAAAAAAAATTGCTTTAGAATTATTCTGCCATGGTCTTTTTTTTCATTTAAATCGTGGGCCTTAGATGGTTAACTTCGGCCATATAGCCAGCCTGTGTCAGTGTTCAATAACGAGTATTCTTTGTGCTTAGATCCTGTTTCAACGGGAGATTAGTTTGCTGGGCCGTGGGTGTATTGCTGGCAGAGGTCGTAATCATGTTGGTGTTCCCCCACGATGACCTCTTTTGATACTGTCTAGGTGGAATCCTTCTATCTATCCTACTGCGACAGATCGTTCATTTCAAAACTACGAAATGTTGATGCCTCCAGATGACCTCCTTTGGTTTGATTTTGTCTCGTTGGAATAGTTCTGTGACCTTGTTGTGCGGCAGAGAGGATAGCCAGATCGTCACTTTCACCTGAGAGACTTAAACCCCCAGACAACCCCGGTAGTTATTGTTTTGCTGGAACAGTTCTGTCTTGGCGTGTAGGGATAAGGATAAATAGAGCGTCCATCTTATACACATTTCAAGTATATTATGATGGAGTCGTAATATTGAAGAGAGAAACCGCCAAACGGCCGCTTTTTGATATTGTCTCCTTGGAATCATTTTGTGTCACTGCCCTGCAAAAAAAAAAAAAAGATAGGAAGCTCGCCCATCTCATCTCATACACAATTCAATTTGAAAGCCGCAAAACGAAAAGTATTTACGGCACATAGCACACGTTTTGAGTGGAAATTGAGAAATCTCAAATGCGCCCCCCCCCCCCCCAAAATCACCATCAGAATAAAAATAAGTTTTAAAAAGTCAGATAGTAATCGTATATTTTATGGTGTAGGCGTTCAATATCATGACGTGTAAAACTGGAGGAGTACGAGCAGCATAACTGATACCCGACAAATCTTTTGGAGATAAATTGTCATGAAATGAAATCGAGTACTTGTTCATTCTAGCGTTTTCAATTATAGTACGCAAGATTGAGATCTAGGAATTAAAAGGGAAAAAAAAAAAACACGGAAGTACATCAGACTTTTACTTACCTCATTATATCAGTAACACTACTCACTACTTACTTTTTTTTTTGGGGGGGGGGGGGAATCTAGATTCACTAGGCTCACAGCGAAGAGTTTTAGTCATACATTTCCTACCCACCGTAGTGAGACAACTTAATATTATGGCCGATGTAAGGCAAAGGGCACGTGTCGATGGGATTTCCCCAGCTAGATATTGGTGAACTCTTTTGCTAGATGATCAGATTCTTGATGGCGGTTTATGTTGTTGTTGTTGTTGTTGTTGTTGTTATTTTTAGATATGGATTATAATATATTGTCTTGTTGCTATCATCTTGTCATGTTGAATTATACAAAGTACACAACAGAAAATATAGATAGATCATCCATTTGACTCGCGTTCAGGCTATTGTAAAACTTGTGGTTATGTTATAAGTAGAAATAATAAAAATAGAGAAGAGGAAAAAGAATGTGAGCTGGGTGGAATAATTCTATATTACTACACATCAACAGGATCATGTTTCTTTGCGCTCATACAAGTTTGTGTGGGACAGCGGTAGGTAACGGTTCCCTTTTGAAGGGGTAATGTTTCTTCTAGAGGCTAGTGTGACTCAAGATTTGTTGTACTTGGTAACCAAAGAAATAGACAGATCTCCCACGGCAAGTAGTAATATATATGGGCGACAGAGGAGGAGGAGGAGAGAGAGAAGTCGGTGGGTAAAATGTCAGCAGACAGACATTCATTACGTGGCCCTCCGCGTTTATTATTGATAGACACGCCATCAGCCGGGCGCTGAAGTCTTGCAAGGATGTGTCAGACAAATGCCAGCAGTTTGTTCTTATCTCTAAGTGGGATCAGGGCATTACAGCCAACCAAGAAATGTGTATGTGTGTGTGTATGCATTTTTCCCCCTAATTTTGTAGCTTTGTTTATTTGTTTGTTTTGGTTTTTTTTTTCGGGGGGGGGGGGGAGGGAGGGTTTGTTTGTGTAAGCTCCCAGAGGGACAGGATTTTTCTGCCAGAGGTTTAGCTGTCTAATGGACATAGCAGACTAGGCTGGATATGTGGATAGTTTGTTTTTATTGTTGTTAATTCATTCATTTTATTCCTCCCCCCCCCCTTTTTTTCCTTTGGGGGGGGGGGGTGTAACGTTTTCATTAAGTACTCCTGTGTTCAGTGACAATCTTTGAGATGTTTTCTGTTTTTTAACCAATGATTTTTTTTTTTTTCTGTTGTTGTTATTGTTCCTTTTGTTGTTGTTGTTGTTGTCATAGTTTTCAAGTTTATGATTTTTTGTGTTTTTTTTTTTTTTTGGTTTGTTTTTTTCTTTTTTGTTTCTTCATATCCAGCATATTAGAGCCTGCTATAGCCTGTGTATCAGGTCCCTGTTCATGCTTAAATTTCTGGACATGAGGTTTTAACAACTGATGCTTTGTTTTGTGCAGGTAACTTGAGAATTCTTCCATGCACACCAGGCAAACACAAAAATAATCAATAAATGAATATGGAAACACAACTGTAGATGTTTATGATAATTTCTGATGTCAGGAGATTGAGGCATGATTTGGTGCAAGTTTTTGTCATGCATTTGTGAGACAAGTTTTCTTGTCTGCAGATTTGATAGGAATCATTCGCTGAATGCAAAGGCAGGAGTGTAGCTACATAGTCAGCATACTTTTAAGCATTTTTTTTTTTTTTTAATCATGTTTCCATTTTTTAGGGTTACTTTTTTGGGGGTTGGGGGGGGGGATATTACTTTTTTTTTTATATCGAACTCTTTAATTGTCAAGGAAAAGTACGAGCAAAACTGTAACTTCTTGAGATGAGTATATTACATGTTTTTGTTTGTTTGTTTGTTTGTTTGATTTTTTTAAAGTTGGTGTTGTTGCTTTGAAGGTTACTATTTTGTTTTTTCTGATGTTTGGATGGTAATGCACTTACTTTGGGGGTGAGATTGGGCGGTGATGCGAAGTTGGGGGGGGGGGGGGTCACATTTGTGTTTCTGGAATGAAGGGTTATGAATTATGGAGCGATGACATATATGACATATGCATGGTCAATACGATTGGATAGGAAGATGATGGCTCCTGTGCACTATCATTAATCTAGAGTTTCCAGGGAATATTGGCAATATGAGGAGGTTGAATTCTTGATCAAAGCCTCGTTCAACTCTGACAGTGGAGGATGGTGTGTGAGCTGCCTCATAGACAGATGCCAGGAGATAAGAGTCATGATACATATATTGTGAAGCATAGTATTCATTGTGATATATAGAGTCAAGGACAACCCATGCTTATCTGCACTGTGCTTTGTTCTTGGCTTTGGAATTTTTCTTTATTATGAGGAAGGATCATCTGCTCTTTCTCCTTATCGCAGGTGTTGTGTGAACTGACATCTGCCTGCTTAATCTGCAAACTGATCTCCATAGTATTTCATCATGATGTAGATATGCATTTGGATACTTCAAGAGTTGAGCTTATTTATGCTAGGCTTTATGTTTGGCTTTGGATTCATCTCTGTTGTGACATTCATGCAAGTGTTGTCAAACTCAGGAAACAACTTTGAGACAGCATTTTGTCAACTGTCACTGATCTCTAAAACATTAATGATGTTAATACCTGCCAGGAGACTTTTGCTTTACTCTGTAGGACTGTGTTTTCTGGCTTTGGAATCACCTCTTTGTGGAGAAGATTGAATCGAACCTGGCAGACATTGTGTGTATAGATTTCAGCTGAGTAACAACTTTGAGACAATATGCACAGTTGTCTCTAAAAAATTCCGGTGTGATGTAGAGGCCATGAGAATAGGACTTTGTCTTTGGCCTGGGAAAGCATCCCTTTTATGAAGGAAAATCAGAATCAGTTGTTGGTGTTATATGAATAGATGACAGATTTCAGAGACAACTTTGAGATAAATTGAAGAGATTTTCTATCTAACATTAAAAACAAAAAAAAAAGGTTATTCTGTTGTGCGGCTTTCACCAGGAAGGCTTTGGCATCATGTTTCCAGTGTATTATGAAGTTCGGATTACCAGGTAAATGAATTTGTATATTTTGCATGAGGCTTGTTTATCTTGTTGGTTTTGTCATTACTGGCACCATTGTCATAATTTGTATGTCCGTTTCCATTGTTGCATTGAGGTATTAGTAATCAAGGTGTTAGTGAGACACACAAGATATGACATTTCTGTTGTGGGATGAAAATTTTACCTGAACGTTTTATAAAGAACGTTATTCCTGTACATGCCAAACCTTTGGCAGGGATTGCGCCTTTTTTTTTTTCTTCTGTTTGGTCACCAGTAGCCGGCAATCAAATAATGCATACTTCAAAAGATGGATGATTGCATCCTCTTTGGCATCAATCATTGTATCCTCTATTAGCAGAATTGTTACTGTGACTTACTTTGTCATCGGTGAAGCTTGCAGTTGTTAAGTTTAAGATTTTGTTTTACTATGTGCTTCACTCTTCATGGCAAATTGTTCCATCTCTGTATCTTTTTTTTTTTTTTTTCCATTACAGAGTTAATACTTTTTGCTGAATATTGGGTTCCACCAGCAGACATATTTCACTAGAGACTCCATGCATACTTTTCATTTCTTTCTTTTATTCATGAATGCAGTGACCTTCCCATTGATATGTTGTGTGATGTGGTTGAAACACAACTCAGCCTGTGCTAGAATAGGATACAGGAGCTGACTGTATAGAAAAATATTCCCTGTAATTTTTATTGTATTTTTCTAATGGTAGTCTATGTTTGGATTCACCTGTTTCTGTGAACTTACGATTGTCTACAGTGAGTCCCTTACTCAAGTATAGGTTGATCTTACAGTACTGTGGCAGAGGAGGTAAAGCAAAAACCCAGAACAATTCTTATGACTGTACATAGGATGTTGTGCTGGGCTCTAGTAAACAATTGTTGCCCAATTTTCAGGGTTTTTTGTTTTTTTTTTTCTCAGGCGTTTGTGGGCAAAGCATTTTATTTAATCATTTAGGGAATATGCAGCTGTCCAGATTAAGCTGTTAGATGGTCAGTGGTTTCAAATGAAATGAAACTTTTGAGCACTCATTTTCTCAAAAGAAATACTTCTCAATATGTGAAGAATTCATGTGAAATTAGGGAACATCTCTGCTGAACCCATATTACAAACCCTACAATGTATGGCCAGTATCAGTGATATGTATTTTATATGAAAAAAGGACAACTTTTCACCCTTGAATGCTATCTTTTGAATGCTGCACCCACTCATTCACTCTGTCACTCACTCATTCTCTCACTCACACTTTCTCACACGCAGTTACTCAGTCAATTTTTCAGTCACTCACTCAGTCACTCTCTTACCCACTCTCACTGATTGATTCACTCAATCACTCACTCACTCACACACTCACTCACCCACGCACTCACTCACTCACTCATTCACTCCACTCACTCTCACTCACTCACTCACTCACTCACAGCAACTCTACATCATTTTTTTCATTGCAGCCACACATTTGTCTCATTTTCCACCGCTTGTTGCTATTCCATGTCCGTCAGTATCACAGGTTCATAAATAAAATGTGTTATCAGTGTCTTCATAAAGAATGTCAGGACCACAGAGAAGTAGACCTGGGTCTACACCTGTATAGCCTGTAAAAAGCCTGATGAGCCATTTTAGTGGTGAACCAAATTACAGGAGGTATAACACAAGCATTCTAAAGAAAGGAAAAATCACTCATTCACCTACTCTCACTGATTGATTCATTCACCTACGCACTCACTCACTCACTCACATCTTCTTACTTGAAATGTAAATAGGCGAAAATTCTGAAATATTTACCATATGATGAAAATGGTTTTTTCTCATTCTGATGAAAAATTTTCAGAATTTTTTTGCTTCTCATTTAAATAAGAAGAGAGAATATAATGTTTCCCTTCTTTGCAATGCTTGTCTTACACCTCTTGTATTTGACACAGGGAAGCAATCCAGCTGGCAAATACAATGGCTCATATTTTTGTGAACTGTAGTTGTTGTTTTGAAAAAATTTGAACACATTTTTTAGTGATCCTGTATATTGACACAGCATTTTGCATTAGGTCATTTTTTTGGTGTGAAAAACTTGGTACATTGAAACTTGGCTTCAGGTGTTGAATTGCAGTTTTCTTATAATAATAGTGGTTGCCTTGCCTTTCAGACAACTGGCCCTCACTGGTGGAGTGGTATCTGTTCAATGAAACGAAACAAAACACTGCTCTCAGTTAGTAGATCATCAAGAGTTGAGCTTATTGAACCCTTTTTGTAGGTAACCTCTTCTTTTCTAAGGAACAGGAGTTCAATTACAGAATTCAGAATTCTCTCCCGTAAGGCTCAGAAGTATTTGCTCATTCATTGCCTTGTCAGAGATAGAGAGCTTTAAGTGATCTCCATACATTCATGCATGCTGCAGCTGCCTGTCATATGAGGCCATGTATTATCCCAGATTTCCCAGAGGGAAACAGGATGTTATGCATTAAAACAGGAATTTGTATGCTGGCGAGCCTGATCATTTGCCAGTACAGATTGATCACAGATGAAAATTGGCCAGCCAAACCTCTCTGGTTTTATTTTCAAGAATATTAATCATGAATTTTTTTTTTTCTTTCTTTCTTTTTCACTGGCCTAGTTTTTCCTCTGAGTTAAGAAAAAAAATACCTTAACCCTTAATATGTCAGTGGAAAATGCAAGAATGACAGATTTCTAATAGATGACCTAATTACCAATGGATTAAGAGGTGACACTTTGTGCCTTAACCCTTTCATGGCCAGGATTGCTGCAGATTTCTCATATTTTTTTTTCTGTAGGTTAAAATTCTTTTAACTCATCAAGGTCAAATATTCATTTAGTCATTGAAAGGTTGGTTTTGCCCTTACAACAACTCAGTGACCAGTTAGATGTTTTGAAATTATATTCTCACATTCTTGTGATTGTAAATCTGGCAGGTAGGAGGTTCAGATGATGTAACATCATTTCTATCTCACAGAAGGACATGTGTAAATTTAGACCTTTTATTTTTTTTTTTAAACATCTTTTGTATGCACAACGTAAGATTAATATTGCCACAAAGCAGCATACTGATAGCTCTCTATCTCATTCTCACTAACCAATGTGCATAGTCAAAAGAGCATTTTTATGCAACTGTGGCAACCACTGTAGCAACTGCTGTTGATGCACCTAGGTACCTAGAGGTGAACTTATAAAATGGATGGTATGAATACAATGTCACTGCACTGTATTGTAATATGACAACAAGTTTTTGGATTAGATCATCCCGTTGACACAGCCAGGGTTAAAAGTTGAATGCAATAGCATGGGATGCTCCTCCTAATTAACGAGCTTCACAGTTAGGAGAGCTTGAATATGTGTCATTTGACATCAGAAAGAAGAGAGCTCATGTTTACACAAATTTTTTTTCCAAAATTGTCTGGTGGATAATGTAGGGGAATTTTTTTTTTTAGCAGTAATAAAGAAATGTTAAACAGCTTCCCTTTGGGAAACAGCACAATTGAGGGTGGGTTTTTTTGTTTGTTTGTTTGTTTGTTTGTTGTTCTGCAGTTCCATTAGGGGAAAATCGAGTTTTACTCATGCTGTAATGTGGTTGAATATTTGTATGATTATTCATTAAATTTCATGCATATCAGTGCATAGGTAGTTTTTTTTTTTTTTTTTTTTTGGGGGGGGGGGGGGGGGGTTCTGCTGTCAAGTCTTCGCAGTAAATGTCCCTGCTTGTTTTTTAAATTTCTTGCTAAATTGCCTATATGTTTTGCTTCCCCTGCATCTGTCTTCAGCTTGCTAGTGTTTAGTTCATTTAATTGTTTTACAGCCTCAATGATGTGATGTGCAGGTATAAACAACATGGATGTAAACAGTGCTCTTATTTATATGATTTACAAGCTCATATTTATGCGATTGTAGGTGGACACAACATGGATTAAACATTGCACTCATTTGATTGTTTTCCAGGCCAATTGATTGTGATTGAAGATAAAAAAAGTGGGGATGTTAATAGAGCATTTATTTGTTTGTTTTTGCAGGCTCAATGATGTGATTGTACGGGTAAACAATGTGGATGTAAGCAACACTACACATGCTGCTGCCGTGGATGCACTGAAACATGCAGGCAGGAAAGTGATCTTGGTGAGTGCCACTGTTATTCTACCAGCCATTTCTTTCAAAGACTGCAGGCTTCTCCTAGTATTAGTTACTTCTCAGAAACAAATCACAGTCATACACTATCTCAAATGTTTGTTTTTTATCACACAATATTGCCAACAGCATCTTATAAAAAAAATATACATTGTCTGTGGAGCAAAACATCCATGTCCCAATCAGTGTCAAGCCTTATTCCTGATGCATGGCTTTTTCCACAGATTGGAGTTTGCTTTTCTTCTCAGAAAGTTTAATCATACCACCTGTCTAGGTTTGCTATTTCTGTGCACAACTATTTACAGAACAAACTATAAGCCTATCAATCAGTATAAAGGCTGTTATATCTATTAGTATAAAGACCCTCATTTGCGAAACATAATTTTTTACAAGAACAATTATATCATAAATTCTCAGAAAGTTCAGTCATACCCCACATCCAATGTTTTATTATTTTGATACAAAGCTGCAGTGAAAATGAAAAATGTCTTGCAACCAGGGCAAATGAGTCAGAAGCCGCGTCAGGCAATGAAGATATACGGCCATTTTTGGTCATTTTTAACCACTTTCCGACTAAGGTACTAAATTTTTTTTTGTTTTCACAAAATAAAAAATTTACCCTTTTTTAAGTTGAAAAAAGAAATATTTTGATATCATAGTTGGAAAATAGTAAAAAAAAAGTCAAAAACAGCTGTGACTTGAACTCGCTTGGGGTGACTTGGGACTCATTTGTCCTGGGCGCAAGATATGTGTTCTGTAGCCAGTCAAAATGAATCATAGATGTCAATTTCCCATCATACTGAGTCATTACTATGATGTAAAACCTTCATTCATACACTGTCCGGGGGGGGGTTGAGCTAGTTTGACTGTAACGAGGGACATCGCAAATATCAGAACAAAAAATGAACAAATGCGAACAGTTTAGCACATATATCACCTTAACAATTTTCTGTTGAGATAACCAAGAGTTTGAAAGACATATATTGAACATAACAATTTCTGATATATATAATAATCTGTTTCTTATTCAGAGATGAATGCTATTTCATTTTCTGCAGTATAGTAACATCAGAATCACAGAATCATTTTCATCACATACAAGCCCTGATTTTTGTCTTCGAATCCAGCGACCCACAATTCGTTTTGTTGGCCCCAAGACTTATCCCATTTGTGGCTAGCTAGCAATCAAAAGATCCGAGTCAGTGGATCTTGGTCTTGTCTATCATATGAAGGTCTTGTCAGTGGCCATGTATCTTAAAATGTGAGCTCAAACTCAAAAATGTCACTTTGGCAGTCCCATTGGTTCCAGCATGATAATCATGGCCACAGACTACCGATGAGACCACATGTCAGTCAATCAAATGATGTCTGATCTGACCAGATAGAAAATCCATATGTCAAAGGAGACTTCTGTGATTGAATCAATAGAATTGACCATGCAGTCTCACAAGTTAGCCTTAAACATGACTATAACTTAAACCCAGTGCAATATCTTGAAGAAAATTACTATTTGCAAAGTAAATTTAGAAAAGGAAAATGAACAGCTAAATTTAATTTAATTTTTTTTTTTTTTTTTTTTAAATCTGCCTTCTTTTTTTAAAGGTTTCTCTAGAGAAAAAAAAGAACTTTGTTGAAACTTTTTCTTTCTTTTTTTTATTTCCTTTTCTCTTTCCAATGTTGTCCTTTTTTTTTTTTTTTTAGCTTATATTCATTCCAAGCCATTCATTCAGAGTAGCTATTTGCCTTTATATCTCATTTCTGTTTGCATTTTTCCTCCCAGCCTGCCCTTTTCTTTTTATTACTCCCCATCTGTATACAGTAGCCATTAACCTCAGTATCTAATTTCTGTGTCCCCCCCCCCCCCCCCAAATCCTCTACCCTCTCCAGACTATATAGAATATAATGTGCTGAAGCAGTGGACTAGAAATAGTTTGAATTACGGATAATTTAGTCCATTCCTTCCAACCCTATTGTCAGTCACTGCGACAACTGTCTAGACTTCCAACAACACAATTTTTGTTTGGTTTTTGTTTGTAATTAGATTTTTTTTGTTTTGTTTTTTGTATGTGTGTTTGTGTGTGTGGGGGGGGGGGGGGGCAACTAGTCATTTGGCATAAATGCCTAAAAAAAAAATTTAGTAAGTCTCGCAGCCAGTCATAATAAGACCTATGTCGCATTTTCACCATATGGAGTTTTTGGTATTATGTGAAAGCTTATTTCAAACCCTATCAGGCGGTGAAAAAAATTGAGATAGCTTTATTTTAGGCAGAGACACTGCTGTTTAAAGAGACAAGGACGGACTCCCAGGTATGACCAAAATTCCGAAAAAATCGAGTTTACATTAACGGTCAAACGCATAAATCTACATACCTCCCACTCTCTCTCTCTCTCTCTCTCTCTCACACACACACACACACACACACACACACACACACAAACACAAACAAACACGCACAAATGTTATTAAAGAAATATGTATAAATTGAGGGTAGTGACGATACTGTCTTGTTTAGAAATGAATATAGGCTACTTTCGCAATTAAAAAAAAAATTCGATGTCTAACACCCCCCGCCCCCTCCTTTTCATCACATTCGAAGCCCGATTTCTCTGTTCTAGCCCAGCGACTTGTCTCATTTCGACTGGCCGCGAGACATAATGACTTGGTTAAATCACACAAATTCGGCTCTGTGTCATCTCTTTCGAGGTTTTACGTGAAATGACTCGCCATCTCTCTGTCCTCCACTCTTCTAGTGCATTTCTCCATAGACAGATCTGTCCAGTCCTTGGTGTCATCCGTCCACATTCTTCGCTGTCTTCCTCTCGCTTGTTTTCCCTCGATCTTCTCTTCCAGTATATAGAATCTAATCCTTATAGATGGTGTTGTGTCGCTTGATAGGACCAAAATATTGTAATTTCCTTTTTTTTTTTTTTAATCATACCAATAACTTTTAGAGGGTTTATATTTCTTTTGAGCAGCATTTTGTCCGTGTATAATAAATGAAGAGAACAGTCTCCTCCCCACTCCTGACCCGACACATATAAGCCAGTAATTTCTCCACAAACATCAGTCAAGAGCCTGACGAGGGCGTAAGACGCCGAAAATTTGCATGTGATAATAAAATCCAGCAGTGAAGTGCTTTCGCAAGAGAATCCTCTCTTCATTTTGTATATACCAATAAGCAATAATATTTTTAAAAAAATAACTTACCTGTTTTGTTTTTATTTTTTGTTTGTTTTCCAATCCTAGTCAGGAGGACCGGATAGGAATGATTTCGTCCACGGTTTTACACCAGGTGGTAGCCAGTTGACTGATGGTGGACGATCTGGTGATTCCCTTCAGGAGACCAAGCATGGAGCTGTTACTAATACCCTGCGAGTGCTATCACTTCCCATGTGTTGCTGCTGGTCATAGAGGTGGTGGTAACTGCATACATAGCGACATGAACAAAACAACTATGCAATCCAAAAGGCTTTCGACCCATGGGGTAGAAATGAGATAGGCAATGAAATATAACAGGACTGGCTAATTTTTGACTGAACATTATCTTCAACATTAACCCTTTAAGGGTATACGGACCGTTCTGGTCAAACTTGTGCTCATTATATTTTTCAGTGAACTTGTCATGTATAATTATGTGTTGGGGTTTAACGACACATCGGCATGATTACGGCTATACTGTATCAAAAAAGGTAAGTTACGATTACACTTCAAGAAGAAGAGAGGAAAGAAAGCGGGACAGAAGACAGGAGCAAGGAGAGAGAGAGAGAGAGAGATGTCTCCCCTGGAATGTCGAAGATGCCACTCCATCCGAGACACCCCACCGATGGCGGGCTTACACCGCCTGCAGGTGGGAGCAGAGATCCTACTTATAAACCCCGGGCCCTTGCGGGAGAATATTTTTCGCTGAAATTTCATACCAAACCAAACCAAACACCTTGAGATACAAAAGGTCAGTTCTTAATTAAATATGATTCTAATATATTATTTTAGAAGAAGCAAAGTTTATTGCTGACACTTTTAGGGTTAAACATTAAAAAGATTAGGTTGTTCCCACTGAGACCTTCATCTGTTTAACGTCTACCACTAATCTTTTTTATATATTTCATGTTAAACAAAAGTCAGTGGTCTAGCCAAAATCCTATTTCAACTTTGATCTATCTATCTATCTATCTATCTATCTATCTATCTATCTATCTATCTATCTATCTATCTATCTATCTATCT
>JBCAUA010829130.1:0-14298 GCA_038406235.1 Peronia verruculata
TTCTTGTAGAAATTGAATTTGTGTTGTTTGTTGTCTTTGTCTATTGTGAGTGTGAAGTCTAAAAGGCTGAGCGAATTAGTGGCGTCGGGGTGTTCTATTTCAAATTTGATGTGCTGGTCAATGTTGTTCATTCTCCTCAGGATGAGTTCGGCTTCATCTCTGTTCAGGGTGAGGATGAAGCAGTCGTCGACGTATCTCTTGAAAATTCCTATATTGAGATGATGGATAGCTTGTTGTTCGATGCGGTTCATATATATTATGGCGAGTGCTGCTGAAGTGCTACTTCCCATGGGTAGTCCTGATACTCTCTCAATAACTAAAGAGAGAGAAGAAGAAAAAAAGAACAAAAAGAAGAAGAAAGGGAAGAAGAAATTATCTTGGTATCATATATTCATTCTCATTCTTAAATATAGAAATCGATTTCCTTACCATGTAAGAGATAGTCATCTCGGCAGTCCGCGTATAATTATAAAAACAGACAGGATACTCTCATTGATGCGCGGGCTGACCACGATAGATGTCACAACGGAAACCGAAGTTGAACCATTCATTGACCAGTCAACAAAGGCATGCGTCCATGCCTGACAAGAGAAATCTATGACAGCTTTACCATAACTGCCATTTAATTGTGTTTTCGTATTTACAAATTCTCTGACAATAATAGCGTGTGACATTCATCAAAAGATGTAAATTCCTTCGGGTTTATCAGGGAAGCATATTTAGCTACAGAAATTCATAGAAAAGACCTGTAGATTAGATCTCAGGTAAATGTAAAAATACAGGTAACTCTTGGTTTCTCATGCTGAGAGTTCATGAATTAGTGCATACAGCACGGGGCAGGACGATCATTTCTTGAGTCCAGGAGCTCATTGTAGAGTATTTGCCCATTTTCTTTATTCCATCTTCCTTGTATTGCCGTCTCTTTCCCGTTCCTCCACACATTGCACCATTCCACTACTATCCCCCTTTTTTTTTTTTTTAGGCCTTTCAAGCAAGAAAGTAGGATTATCTCGGCTTTTAGAAATTGTTAATGAATGATTGTTTCTTCGAAATTTTGTGGGTATAAATTTTGTATTTGGAAATTCTGCCCGGACATCGGCACTCAGCCCACTCGTCCTACGACTCAAAGTGTATGGAAGCATGCACTCTTCGATGTCGATAGTTTGGTTGATTTTCGTTATACTGTCTAATGTACAATTCTGATCAAGCACTCTCGCGAATTTATCATTCAATTATTATCGCATTTTCAGAATATCGTCAAAGAAAATAAGTTTTTGTACATAGAAACACAGATCCATATGCAACAATGTTGTGTGCCAAATTTCATATGGATATGTTTAGAGCAGTTTTCGAGTCCGTAAGCCTATTATATGTGGGTTTTGTTGCAGAATATAATATATTTATCAGCGGTTTAAAACAAGACATTCTTTTAATCATCGGTGTCCGACCGTAAGATGTTTAAAAGTTGAGGAATAAGCAATATGTAATGTTTCCTAGAATTGACGACATTTAACATAAGATCTCCCTTAGAAGTAGTGGTAATCAATATAAGATCATCCGATAGACAATGAAAGACCTTTTTCAGAGTTGGCAATAATTAATATAAGATCTTCCATAGAATTAGCGATAATGTAAAATCGTTCTAAGAATTAGCGATAGGTAATGTAAGATCTTCTTTAGAGTTGGCAGGAGCTAATTATGATTTTCCTTAGATTTGGGGCCACTCAAGACAAGACCTCCCTTAAGCTTGGTCATAGTCAACTTAAGATCTTCCTTTCAGAATGACTGTTAATGCTGCCACTAAACTTACTGTTACTGTTACTTTAGTTCTGGAATACAATATTTGTGAAAAAGCAATATGGGGAGAATGTTATATGTCGTGTCTATCTTTTTCAGATAAATTCTATTGCAAATCTAAATCGAGTTGAAAGCTGTCAAGCGTTTAGTTGTTGCGCGGTTTGAACTCTTTCACTTCTCCACTGATATGGATCTTATCCTCTGTGTAATATTGCTGAAGCTGTCTGCAGTCGCTGTTGTTATGTTTTCTCTCCTGCACCTGCAATGCCTTTCATGATGGAATCTACTGGTATTCATGATGAACACAGCCTGTTATTACAGGAACTGCAGGTAAAAAAAAACAACAAACAAACAAAAACAATGTAGTTATATTAGTATTTTGCTTGATTTCCTCTTCCCAGTTCTGCGAAATAGAACATTTCTGCGAAATATGATCAAATTATACGGTGAAAAAAAAAGTGGTTCCCATGTAGTGCAGATGGCAAGTGCTTGAAAAAGCTGCCTATTGCTTAAGAAAAAAAAACAACAACATTACCCTTCATCCAATTATCCCATGACAGAATGGAAAATCGAACGTCATCCTGGCGTATCTTTCCATACTTAGAAATGTAATGACGTTGGAGAAAATTCGGCTGTCTATTTGCATTGACAATATCGAATATGGATTAAAGGTAAGTAAGGACTACAATGTCAGGATCGAATCTGCAAAATCTGCCGAATGTTCCTGAGATAATGAATAAGACAAACAAAGGAGTGCTAGATGGCCAGGCTCAAAAACATATTTGAAGTGAAAAAATAAGAAACATTTTTTTCTTTTCCATTTTACTGATGTATTTAGTTAGTAACCCGCTGCGATCTTTATCTTAATGTCTATGGTATTTATATAAAATCAAGTTACTGATAACAATGATGTTAGTGGTTAAGGCTTAATTATGTTACTGTTATAATAATAATAATAATATTTTTAATAATAATAATAATAATAACAATAATAATAACAATAACAATATTTATAATGGCAACAATAATAGTAGAGGGCATTCATAGTGCGCATACGTTCGTGAAGCGCTGTTCAGTTTAGTGTTACAGTCTAATAATAATTACCCTGACAGACTCTAAAGGAGACACTCACAAACAGAAGGTCACAGCCTCCTGGAAGGCATACACAAGGTAGCTGCTGTTAGGCGCCCAAATCCTCATTAATCTAACCATACCAATAACAATATTTCGATTTTATAATAAGGGACATAGGAGTTTGTTATTTCCTTTTCAAGAATGAAGGAAACCTTTTGAAGAGGCGAGGAGCAAAATAATAATAATAATAATAATAATATTCTATAAGAACAAGAAAAGAAATTCATTATAAATTTAGAGGGATGTCAATTTAAAGAAAGGATATGTATGAAGCTGGAAGGGGTGAAAAAATGGGAGGAAGAGGAGAAAGATTAAGGAGAATAGATGAAAAGAAAGAAAGAGAGACGATTGTTTACTTAAAAATCTGAAAACGGCAACAGTAAAGCGCAGGATGACCTGTTAAAAAAGAGCGCTCCTTATTGTTTTACGCGAAGTTTGAGGCTGGAAAAACAGTGTGGAAAAGATTACAGTGAGAACAGGCTTGCTATTGTGAAATGAATTCTTATAGTTCTGACATCTGACACTTCCCACACTTGGGGGTTATGTACAGAGTCCTGTAATAGCTACATAATACAGTGCAGTGTTGTACCAGGAATAGATGTTAAATTCCCTCTACATCAGGACTTTTCTCTCTCTCTCTCTCTCTCTCTCGCTCTCTCTCTCTCTCCCTCTCTCTCTGGCCTGGAATGTGTGACAGAGCAGAGTCAGAAAATAAGACATCAAAGTAAAAATGGTTGATATTTTGACATCAAATTCCTAAAGA
The DNA here is from genome assembly GCA_038406235.1 of Peronia verruculata. Classification (NCBI taxonomy): domain Eukaryota; kingdom Metazoa; phylum Mollusca; class Gastropoda; order Systellommatophora; family Onchidiidae; genus Peronia; species Peronia verruculata. Next base: position 3,695 of record JBCAUA010829130.1, read on the forward strand.
ATGACAAATGTACCATGGGTTCAATAACAAACTCCATGCTAAAGCGATGTTGAATAGTTTTGAAATATCTGCATCAAGTACTCCAGATGTATTCATTTACAAGTAACATTCTTGTGACACCCTCTCTACCGCCCACTTCCCCATATCATGCAAATAAATACTTACAGGACATACATACAGCATATCCGTATTAAAACAGTAACGGAATTGGCTAGCATGTGCTGATGTGCAACTAAATCTTTTCGAAGGACTAGAGAGATGTGAAAGACTAAAACCGTGTGCTGTAGAAGAAAGAAGGAAGATAGGGCCAAGATGGTCAGAATCATGACACTTTAATACAAATTAATTCCTCCACACCTTTGCAACCTGATGAGGTAACCACTGTTGACTATAATGGTGTTTAAAATCATCTTTACAATGAAGACCTCAAGTAGTTTTCAGCCCTGAGCTCGACTGGACATCATACTGAATGAAAATACGTTATGGTGAAGACATGCTTTTAGAGAAAATATTATTATGGATATTGATTAATTGAAGAATATTATACACTTTTTCCATACTTATCAGACTTTTTCAGCTGAATTCTATCATTCCCAGGGTCTAGAACCTTGTCAGTGACTACGATATCTACAAAAACCACTTGATGTGTTGCTCTACTGCAGGCTGTCTTCACCTTGAGAGAGTGACAGGAAGATTCTGCCAGGACATTATTGTCCTGCTCATATAGCTTCGTCTTCTAGTCCCAGAATATTCTGACGACTGTAGAACGATACTGCAATATTTATTATCATGTTGGTTTAAAGGTAAAATTCCTTAAGCTTGGGGCTGCGTGTCATAAACATCTTTCAGCAAATAAAGATGCTTGCTTGTATATCTAACCAGGAAATGTGGATTACTCATTAAACGTTCTCGCCACAATTGCCACTTAGTGTTTCATATCCTTTATCTGTATTGCTGCCATAGCTAGGCTAGTGACCCACTGAATCAAAGTCATGTTAAGTATAAGTCAGAATCACAATCCTCAATTCCATGTGATCCTACTGTGTTGTTAATGTCACGGGCCAAAACTTAAAGAAAGGGATACCAAAAACTGGTTAAAGGCGTTGAAAAGCGGTGATGAAGGTTAATCACTGATGATAAACTTAAGAGATTTGCTCTGTTATAAACTTTACAGTTGCGTAAGTTACGGTTCTCTAGTGAAGGATACGCAGGCAATAAGATATAAGCAAACCTGAAACATCTGACAAGATATCCACAGAAAGTAACGGCTGGATATAAGTCATGGATATAAAATAGACAAAACATTATATAAACAAAGAAACAAATGCGCCAAGCTAAGAACCAAGTTAACAGGACAAAGGTGAATCTAATTGCCCAAATAAAGGAAAAGAAACTGGAAAAGATAGACTGAACATGGGGACTGAGCTATAAAATGTTAGGGGGGGAGGGGGGGGGGAACAGGTAAAATCCAAGAAGAAACGCAGACTTCCAATCCATAAAATCCCAAAACCGTTTCATAAATTATATTTTTTATGACGTTTTTGTCAAACAGTGTCTGATTCCTATGCTGCAGTTTTCTAAATGACTGTCCCAGTAGCCCCCGTGATGTTTGTTGTTCTAGAGACATCTTTGGGATGTCTCTCTGTAAACAAACAAGCCTATTATGTCAACAGTCTCAAGCGTGAAGAATAAACATCAGCAAAAATAGACTTTGGCAGCGGCAGTCAGAGGTAAGTTTGGCCTATGAATAGACAAAATTATCTGGCTGTGGATGTTGTTTCAAGTCATTTACGTTGGCTCCAATTTGTGAAACGCCCGTCCTGTGACGGGGGGTGTTCAAAGAAACTTCAGAGAACGTCGGCTTTTAACAGAGTGTGTAAATAACGCATGTAGATAGCGAGCATATGTCAGGTTTTCTAGGTAAACTCTACCGCCTACATATCGGAGCTGGGTAAACAGGCTGACTTGTGGTGCAGCAGAGCATATGTCTAGTAAACAGATCGAACGCAGTGGCTCCGCCTTATTGGAAGAATCGGAGCTCGATAATGAGGAGTTCAGGATGTGAACATGGAAGAGAAGATAAATAAATTCCAGGAATCTAGATAATCTGATGATTTTTCTTGTCCCATCCGTTGCTGTCCGTAGTTAGCTAAGACTGTTTCTGTTTAAAGCTAGAAAGACCTGAGAAAATAGAACAATTATTCATTTATCTAAGATTTACATTCAATGTTAGCCAACTGAGCTGTGGGTTCTCTTACATAATAGAAATATTAGTGGCAATCTAGAGCCTCCTACGCAACTTGCAGGTCGAATGACGTCATAATGCCGTATTACTGACGCTTAGAACTATTCTTTCAGTTACTTGTTGGTTACAACCCAGTTGAGAATAAATAAATAAATTATAAAGAATGCATACGTGCAAATATACATGGCTAAATGTATAAGTAAAGCATGGATGAATAATTTTCATACAGGATACCTTTTTCCATTATTTTACTTTATTAAGCCGTAGGAATTCTCCTCATTTAGGAACGAGACTGGTGATGGTCTTCATAGGTAGAGTGGGTTCTTCTCTCATCAGATGTTTCGGCCTGTAACTTTCTGACATCTTCTAGAGCCCCAGGGACACCAGGGTCAGGAAATGTTCAAGGGCAGAACAAGTGGCGTTTGGTTTACGGTTTAGTTGTTGTTAATTGTTGACTGATGTGTTCTAGCCATTCCGCCGCGTAAGCAGTGTCCATTGGGTTGAACGTATTCCAGTTTATCTATCATTTGGCATAGAGGACTTATCTTATCTTTTTTATTTGCACCACATTGAGTCGGAGGAACTCTCTGCTATTGTTGCTAGCTCATGCAAGGCGCTTCTAATGAACTTTTTCATTAGAAAAAATTTTGAACCAACGTAGCCCCTTATTTCCCACTGCGAATAATTATGTTTACCGTTATTCCGGCTCTTCGCAAGTCAGTCAGGGGATCTTGGTACTTGGCCATCTTATACTCGTGCTGCTCCTCCATGTTTGTCTCATATGGAATAGTTAGCTCCACAAGGATTTACGACTCCGCGATCCTCGAAATAAGGAGCAATTTACAGTTTGCTTACTGAAGACAACTTTTTTTTAATGTAATTTGTCGCCATGGGTGAAAGGTATTTGATATGATATTGACATTCCCCTAACAGTCTGACTTAAAAGCGATAAGTTCACTATCATTTTTTTTTTTTTCATGATTTTCCACAGACCTGGAGATTGTTTTGCTATGTCAGAAATGAACCAATCAAATCACATCTCGTTCTCTCCCTTTCTCTAATTACCTTGCGCAAATACACCACTGTTGTTGTAATTATTACAGTGATCTATGTGAACATTCCTAGCTTCAGAAGATTAAAATTTGTTTCCACAATAAATTTGAACATGAATCATAAACATGCTGTTCTTTTCCCTATGCGACAGGTTACTACCTTGACAATGGGCAGGCGTGCCGGCAAGATGATTACATCACACCTGTGCACAAAACTTGTCTCACACCTCATTCCTCTCCTCTTCTTCTAATTCGCTGTACTAGTATTGTAAATATGACATTACATGTTCGACACGGACTAAAGCAGATCAATTTACACACAATGATAAAGATCCACACAAATTTACAAACAAAATCTCCTTTGTTGGGATAAATAAGAACATATTTCTATTGATCTTCAATAAAATTTCAAAATTACTTGGGCGGCCTGTGTGTTTCGTACGAACGGATAGGTAAAGCGATAGGATAGGTACGAACGGATAGGTATTTTGATGCGATTGAATCTATGGACGTTAAAAAGGTACAGCTAGACATTTTGCATTCATTTAAATGAGCAAGTCTTCTGGGGTAGCACAGAAAAGAGTGAAACCGTACTTGCATTTCAACAAAAGTGAAAAAAAAAAAAAAAAGCATAGCCTAGAATTGATAGACGGTATGGCCAAACAGTTGTCACCATTATATCAATGACATTATGTGCCATTTCCTTCATTCTTTGAGTCTGCGTCTTTGTATATAAGAGAGAGAGAGAGAGAGAGAGAGAGAGAGAGGAAAAAAAACAGATTGTCCTATCTGTTGCAGCTTATAGGTCTTACTCGTGAGTGCTTCTGTGTTTATCAAATCTGTCATGGGGGAGAGCAGTGGTGTGCAATATATAAAAGAGGAAAATATATGGATCCATCATGTTCCATCTTCCTCATCGCCGTCCCTGCCTCTTTCAGCGAACCCCCCCCCCCCCTCCCTTCCATCTATTTCCCCAAAAATCGTCAGTTTCCTGTCACAGACCCCAGCCAGAAACCATAACACTTGGTAACATCAGAATCTGTGGACAGAGCGCCAAGTTCTCACATGGCACGGCTGAGCACGTCACGGCAAGCCAGCCCGGGAAGACACACGGCGCACGTCTCTGGCCTCACCAAGCGCCGTGCGTGGCCGGAGAGAGGAAGTAGAGAAAGAAGAGAGAGAGAGGGGGTGAGAGAAGGAGGAGATAGATGCCGGACTTGGCACCCACCATAGCGGGGAAGACTCGGGGCTTGTTATTGTAGAGCTGGGCAGTATAAGCACTGGCTCGCGTGTGAGGCTGTCGGCATTCAGTGGTGAGTTCCCTGTCATCTTCACCGAGAGACGATAAAACAAAACATAGAAAAAACCTTCCTGTCTCTTCCATTAATTAAGTGGAGATTCCGTTTTACATTTTAAACGTGTGTGTACTTTTTTTTTTCTTTTATTGACCACTACAGCCTGTCATTTAAAGGACATCAATTGGTGAACCCTGTGACGGCTAATATTATTTGTTTTGACAGAGACAGTGTCACTAGGGTCTCGGATAATTGTGCTCGAGTGGTGATTTAAGTGGTGTGTTTTTATTGTGTCTTTTCGCTTGTGATGGTTTTCCTGATCATCCTCTTAACTGTGAGCTTTATGTGGGTGTCATAGCCTGGACACTATATGAGCCGTTGTTGACAGTTGTGTCAGTGACATGCCAGTCAATGACGGCGTTTCTTTCATATAATTCGATCAAGTCGAGTCTAATCCTAAAGAGTTCAGTGTTACAGTTAAGACAATTGTGGCCATTATTATAGATAATAATTATAATACTTGAAGCAATGTACAGGAGCCGTTACAACAAATCTTGAAACACATTTCAGAAACATTTTTATTGAAGCAGTTTGACCTCTGTATTAGTTAACCGTTCACTGTGAAAGATATTCGAAGTGTCTTATTAATTTCATTGAGAATGGGCCAGAAAACAGATATAAATTTGTGACCCTATTAACCGAAATTTCTTGCGCTTCAGATGACTAAAATAAACTAGATCTAGATCTAGATAGATCTAAATGCTTGGTCTTTATATGACGGAATAAAGATACACTCAAGGAAGAGTATAGTTCAGATGATATCTATATTTGCGATACATTAGACCCGAAAATGTAAGAGCAAGTTAAGGCAGAGGTTGCCATCATTCTACAAAGGAGGAATAATAATCAAAATATAAAAGAAATGTTTTGTACCAACAATCCCTGTGTTGGCTCTGACAGCCAGGGTTCTCGGCCTCAGCTGTTGTTAAGCGTATGCTGGAGTTAACGAAAACGTGAATGTGTGCCAGTTTGGTTAGGAGAAGCTAATAAACACAATGAGTCAAATTTTACACTTATGCAACAGGCGAGGTGAGCGAGATAGGGCAGTTCATGAGGAGGGCGCGGTGTTTTCAGTGCTGCAGGTGGCAATTGCGGCACATGATTTTGTTTCGCGATGGCTCGTGAACAGCAATTTATCAATACAAGAATGTAGCGGATGGCATTTTTGTACATGTTTTGCAAAGAAGGGTGTCAATAAGGAGACAATTGTAGGGTGTATAAAGCTGACAGTCAGCTAGTCCATAGTGTGTCAGACAAAAGATTTCGGACCATTTCTCATAGCCTAAACACTATGTTATTATTTCAATATGATAATAGACTGATCTAGATCTAGGTGACTTTCGAATGGTGTAATCTCGCTATGTTACAAGATATGGGGAGCTGAGTAATACAACGTGTACCTTGTTACACATCTGGATTAGTCTAAAAGCAATGTACAGGTTCATTTCGAACCTACTACGCAGTTACTGTAGCACTGAATTTTCCAGAACAGGTCATGGAAAAAAAACAAAACTTAGCATATTTACGCCCATATATTGTATGGTTCCATCCACAAGTGTTTTAGATATCAACAGTATCAATCTCTTGTCAGCGAGACAGACAGAGAGAGAGAGAGAGAGAAAGAGAGAGAGATGATTTAGGCAAACTAAGCAAGATCACTGCAGACTGCAGCCAGTTGCTTACAGATGATATCTATATGCTTCCACTTCGCTAAAAAAAAAAAATAAACTACTACTGAAATTCATGTAGGTGACATATTCTGAGATCGTGAAGTTACAGCAAGTGTTCTATTGTACAATACTACTGGCATTCACTTGTGCGGGTTGCGTTCACTGTAAATATCAGGCAGCCAGACAGTTACGTCTAATACGACAGATTCATAAGCAGATTACAAAATGGAGTACATGTTTGAATGGTTGATGTTTTTTGATAATGACCTCCCCCGCGGGGCAACGGTATTTAGGACGTTGTCCGATGGCATTTTACAGGAGTGATAATGCCAAAATTGACAGGGAAAGATCGCCGGAAGTGTGGGCTGCTAATATGTTCATGTATGTCAATGGCACTGTACTGCGTTAAAAAAAGGAAGGCAGAGTATGAGTATTGCGACAATTGTAGTTCTCAGAGTCCCCGGTAACAGGGCGGGGAATACATTGTGGTAGCGGTGAAGAAAGTGTAGTGATAGATCTACATGTAATAAATTTTGAAGGAACTTGAGCACAATTGTGCTCTTGGTTGTCTTAGCTGGCGATGACTGTTGCCGAGCTAAAGACGCAGTAATGATGCAATAGCAGATCAACATGTAACAGAGTAAGAAGGGGCGATAGGAGAATATTGTAGTAGTCCTGCTAATTGTAGTAACAATGATGGCAATAGTTATAGTTGTGTTATGTACATTGTAGTGATGCAGTTCCTGTCCTTTATGTAATAGTTAGACGACAGTTTCAGGCAAATAATAGGAGGAGCAGCAAGCGATGCTTAGATAGTATTTTGTATCAAGTGGATAGTTATCGTGTCTTGTCTGTGTTGAGGTTTAACGGCACATCAGCACCATGGCGGATATATTGTGTCAAATACGGTAAGATACGATACGTTTACATATCAAGAAGATGAGAGGAAAGAGAATGGGACAGAAGACAGGAGCAAGGAGAGAGAGAAAATATGTTGTTACCTCTGGAACGTCGATGATGGCATTCTATGGAAGACATCCCGCCGACGGCGGTCTTTCACCGCCTGCAGGTGGGAGCAGAGAACTTACTTATATACCCCTGGCCCCCACGGGGGTTCGTAATCGTGTAGTAAAATAACCACTGCAGTGGAGTAACTAAACAGTTGAGGGAAGCCACTTATCACTCTGGCTAAGAATGATAAAAGAGTTCAGTGCTCTTACCCATACAATGGTGAATGCAGCGACAACAGTAGGAAATGTTGACACTGAAGACGAAATGGCTGTGAAAAACTGTCTATTCATTATTTATTACTTACTTATTTACTAGAAGAGAACTCACGGCGTAATAGATCGTTCACTTATGACGTTTTGCCTCCGCGTCCGCCCCTAAAAAAAATCGCACTCCAAATACGGAAGTAAATACCAACGTGGAAAGGATCTAAATATAGTCCTGCAACGTAAAGTTTATGGGAAGCATGCGCACCTGCACCTCGATGCTGATATTTTGGTTGATTAAACTGAATATTACTCAAAGAAAACGTGTTTTGAACGCGTCATACTATCGAGCGTACAATTCGAATCAAGCAGCCACGCGAATTTATTATTCAATCTTTATCGCATTTTTAGAATAAGGTCAGAAATAATAAGTCTTCTTTTTGTTTCGAGTTTATATACATAGAAACACAGATTCCTATACAACAGTGTTGTGTGCCAAATTTCAGATGGATCCATTCAGCAGTTTTCGAATCCATAAGCCTATTGTGGGTTTTCTTGCAATTTCATAATTTATATTTACTTTTTTTTTCAGTTCATAGAACTTTAGATCAGATTTAATATAATAATACATTGGCTAGATAGTCTCAAGGAGATCTGTTGTTGTTACTATTGTTGTTTGCGGAGGTTTTGAAGGATAGAAAACATGATCAGGTGTGGGAATTTCCACAAGCCTATGAAAACATCGTTTCCTTTAGCTCTCTCTCTGTCCTCGCTGTGTATTCTGTTGCCTACACTAGTGTGCAATTCTGAATGTAGTGCTAGCTTAGTTACTTTCCATTTCCAATATCTGTATATTATTCGTATGTCTCTGTCATTAATATTTATGGTCTTTGAGGCATTGCAGTTGGTATGGTGTTTTTGCGCAGTGATATATCTTTGGTAGTGACAAAAAAAAAAAAAATTAGTCAATCAGTCAATCAATCAATCAATCAGCCGATCAGTCAAATAGTTAATCACTTCATCACAATAATCCTCAAACTATTGTGGTTCTTTTTTTTTCTTTTTTTTTTTTTAATTGTTTAAATATCCTTAATGTCCTTTTTTGACTCAATTTGGCCATGATAGTGATCAAGAACCATTGAATGAAAATAAGATAAACCAAATCAATCAATCAATTAATAGTCAATCATTAGTCGACCAATCAGTCAATCAGACACGTTCAACCGAACCCTCGATCAATCAAGTAATCAATCAATCAAAAATCCTACAACAGGTTACAGCATTATGATCCAGAAAATGTCAGTCCAGGCTCATTATTATGTTAGCAATTTCTGTATTTGCTCTTAATCTCACCTGTAATATGAAACTTAAGCACAGGATAAACAAACTTTGTAATTAGTGAAGATGTTTAGAGATCTCATTTCATTCAAACGAGTGTGTTTGTGTATATGTGCTGATGGATCATTAAAATATCAGGGCTCTGGCATCTATTGAGTGCATCATCTAATCTTCCCCGTTATTCCACTCTGAATGTTTACATAAGTGTTTAACAATGGAGTAACCTTTGCTTGTTGTTGATTAACTGGATGAAAGACAGAAAGAAAGAAAAAAGAAAGAAAAAAAGAAAGAGGAAGACAGAAAGAAAGAAAGAAAGACAGAAAGAAAGAGAGAAAGAAAGAAAGAAAGAAAGAAGAAAGGAAGAAAGAAAGAAGGAGGAAAGAAAGAAGGAAAGAAAGAAAGAAAGAAAGAAAGAAAAAAGGAAGAAAGAAAGAAGGAAAGAAGGAAAGAAAGAAAGAAGGAACGAAATGAAGGAAGGACGAAAGAAAGGAAGGAAGGAAGAGACAAATACAGGAAAAAAAAGAAAAATTGCCTTCTGGCAGCATACATTGAAGGCTAGTTCCCTTATGCTGTTTACAATCAGATTATCTGCGCACCTTTTACCTTGAAATGACTTGACATATCAGATCTATATTAAATCAGATAATTGCATTGTTTGTCACGGAAGTATTACTAGGTTTGTTTGAGATAAGAGGCGAATTATTTCATGATCGTAACAAAGACTGGAAAACTTTAATATATTTTTCCTCTCCACCCGATGTGATTTCTAATTTTTGTGTCTGTGTGTGTGTGTTTTTCTTTTTTTTTTTGTGTGTGTGTGTGTGTGTGAAATAGGTTTACAAAAATAAGGAATTGAAAGAAGAAACAAACAACTTTATTTCACTAACTTGTGCATAAACAAAGAAACTACGTGTAACACTATATCGTTGCAATGAAAGATCTGCTTAGTTAAGTTATACTAATTTCTTGTTAGCAACTTACTCCAAAGAAAGGGTTGGATTCGGTGCAAGTTTGACTGGAACTTTGGTCGACAATTATTTGAGGTGTTGATGTGGAGAGAAGGCGAATTACTTTTTCTTAGACACAAAGAGGTCGGCCAAAGATCAGAACCACAAGGTAAGGAGATTTTGTTTTCATTTTACTTGCATTTCAAATGTAAACTTTGAGCTATTGCTATTCAACTATATTATCTATTTCTTCTTGTTCTGTTCAGAACATAATTATTAAATTTCATTCAATTTTCCTCAATCATTTCTTCCCCCTGCCTCCCCTCCTTTTCTTCTCTATCCTCGTCGCTCCTTATCTACATGTCGCATCATATTTCACCTAATTAATTCCTTACCCGTACATGTCCCTCCATAAATCCGGACTACAAGATTCGCCCATGTCATATTATACACATTTCACTTTTTTGACAGCATTTTCAAATTCCTATCTTTATTCTATGAAAGCATCATAAATTGTGCTTAGAACATGTAAACTTTGGCCTGTCCTATATCTAATCCTGTTACATTGTCATCGTCAACTTCATTTAAAATTCTTTCCTTCGACATAACCATTCATAAACCTGTCTTCAGCTTTTCTCATAGCAAGACAAATTATCATGCTCTGTCTGCATCTCTAAAACGTGTTTGATAATTTTCACTTTTCCTCTTACGAGCATTCTATCTATCTATCTATCTATCTATCTATCTATCTATCTATCTATCTATCTATCTATCTATCTATCT
>JBCAUA010829141.1:2691-22691 GCA_038406235.1 Peronia verruculata
CCCCCCCCCCCCCCCCCCCCCCCCCCCCCCCCCCCCCCCCCCCCCCCCCCCTAGCCAGTTTTGGGTCAAAATACCAATTTTCTTTTCTTTTTCTTTTTTTTAACTTAGTGTAATCATGTCTGTGCTGCTTCACAGATCCAGAACATTCAAATGACTGAAAAAATATTTACTGCGCTTATCTTTTATTAATAGATCAGTGTAGTCAAAATTCAACAAAAAGATGGTATTCCCTTTTTTCTGCCCCCTTTTCTGATAACAGCAACAACATGGGTTTTTTGAGGATTTCAGTTATTTAAAAAAAAACAGGACTTTGGTTGGGGAGCTTGCACATTCAGATTCAGTGAAATAAAATGAAGGAATTGCCTCTAGAAGAATATATTAGCTTTCAGAGCAAGGATGTAGGTACGGAGGCCACGTTTGAAACTCCAGAACAAACCCTTCAGGAGGTGCTTTAGAGAAGGCTTTATAGTTCATGGCATATGGCAATTTCAATGGCCTCTCTACTGAATTGTAGAATTTTGTGCATTTTGTTTTCAATGTGTTTTAGAGTCTGAATTTTTCTCGAACCTGTTTCTTTTTCCCGTTATTTCTGTCTCATTCAAAACTTACCAATATATTTTCATCATATTATGCGTAACTCTTTCCTTTACATGAGAAAAAGGTGACTCAGATTTTTTATTGTATCTCTTTCATTTTTTGAGAAAATTTTTTTAAGAATAAAATAATAAAGATGCCAATTTTGTTGATATAATGGCATTTTCAAAAATTCACATATAATAAAAATATCAATCAGACTTAAATTCTCTCATATCATTTTTGAGATATTGGATGTCAGAAATGACATGCAGAGTTAAGAACCATTTGAAATCGTAGTAACAGAGCAGATAGGTTTTGAAACACAGGGCAAAGTCCAAGATGCCACCCATTTCCATGGCAACCAGATGAAATACAGAAAGACCTGTACATGGTTTTTGTTCAGAGGAGAAATTTATCATCCTTATTATTTTTAATTAATTATTTTTGTATTGGAATTTGTTCTCCAGGCCAATGATGGTCCTCTGTGCCGGTGCAGCATCAAGTCCCGGCAGTCTGGTATAAGACATGAGATCTACCCTGGTGAGATACCTATTCCTATGTGTGAGCTTGAGACCAGCAACCTAAATCAACTTTATCATTACAGAGTCACCATGTCTCCTTATACCAATTTTCTCACTAAGGTAGGTGAATTGTTTTTAAGAGTCATACATTAGTTTTGTTCATTCAGAAAATTCTCCCTTTTTTTTCCTAGCCTTATGGTTCATCATAAACAGATGCATATTGCACAGTATAATAATAAATGTTTGGATTACATTTTTATGAAAGAATTTTAATCAGTTACATGGCATAGTGACAGGATATTAACTGATTTTATACGGCAGGTACCAACTCTCATCAACCATGACAACCATGAATACATATTTGAAGGGTTTTCCATGTTCAGCCATGCCAAACTGGAGAACATCCCTCCTTGCAAGTTGCTGAGATTCAATATTGAGTACACTATCCACTTTATCCCAGAGACTGCACCAGAGAATTTCACAGTGAGGAGTCTGAACTTATTTAACAAGCAAGTGGTTCTTTCTTTTTTTTTTTCACATTTTCATTTTTGCTTGATCATTCTGATCCATTGAAAGAAGAAAAAAAAGTGAATTACAGGAAATGATTTCTTTCCTCTCAACCCGTGGAACTGCTAACAGATTTCATTGTTTTTATTTAATTTTTGAATGTTAGTTGTTTTTCCCTTATCTCATTGTGTTGGATGGAATATTAAAGGTATTGAACTACTCTTTTTAGTTTTGTAACGTGTGTGAAATTGAAAAAATTATATTAAACATGCATTTTTGATTTTTCTTTAATCTCAGGTTCATCTTTACTGAGATTTTGGAGCTGATTGACATGGACATGGCTGGTCAAGGAGGCAGCTGCAATCGTTTTCATTTTATGCCACGATTCTGTCGAACACTTCCTGATTCTGGTTGTAAGGAAGTTTTATCTATGAATACAGTACTCAGTTTTCTGCTGAGGTCAGCAAAGCCACTGGTAGAAGAATCCAAGCTAGAGGAAATAATGACATGTGGAGAGAGTGAATGGCATGCAAAGGTCGACCACTTGAGAGGGATGATTGTCACCAATCCAGGCATGGTAAGTAACGCTATTGGCAGATAGAATTATCTTGTGTGGTCTGATCTGGGCATGATGTGGAGAAAATGTGTGCCATCTTGTCTCATTTGATCCTATCTGGGTAGCTTGAAAAAAATTTGCTGTCAGCAAATGACATACTGGAAATTTTAGATCAAATTTTGAGAATAATTGCTTGACAACAGAGGAAAGAAATTGATAACAACCATTGGAACCCAGCCTTGCCAAGCTTGTTGTGAGTGAGACATAACTATTGCTTAAATTTTAAACATCATGTTTTAAAGATGTCAAACAGCTGTTCATTCAAATGCTTATTTAACATGAGAAAGAGAATCCCAGTGGTAGATGTAGACTATCAAAGCATTGTTTTGTATGTCTAATTTTGGGAATCATCTGGATTCTTCACTTGTTTTCTGTGTTTAACTTAGATCTGATGATAGTACTCTGCTAAAATGATGAACATGTTAGAACTAGATATGAATCTAGTTGTTGAATCTTTGTGTTTACATTCACCTGAGTTCAATGAAAGCTATTTGATATGTGTTTATATGTTATGATTTCTGTCTTGGAATCTAAATATGAAATGGTAAGTTGAGTTTTCATTATTATTATTCTGTTATGCTTTTCTCCATTCCTTACACCTTTCTGTCTGCCTTTACACTTTTTTTTTTTTAACTTCTTATGAAGTGATTATGAAAGTGAACTTCACCTACTTTCAGAGGTGAAATACGTTACAAAAGCACCTGATAGCCACATACATATACACTGAAATTTTAACTCACATGCAAATTTTCATGTCTCTGGGTTGATATTTTGGTATTTTATAAGCATTTTTGTAGGACTACCCCAGCTGACTGCAGATAGGTCTAAACAATGCAAGCAAGCCTGGTCAGTTCAGGCTACAGGAAATGGTATTGGTATACAGGAACTGTAACAGACGACCAGTAGTATGAATACGAGAGGGTTAAATTGTGTATTAAGATGTAGTGTATATAGCAAAGATTTAAAAATGATATAATTATAAAATGTATGTGATTCTCAAGGAATTTCTGACTTGATAACAATGTGAAGATAAGAAGATATGACTATCATGTCAAATGCTTTCAAGAAATTTCTGACCTTCCTAAGAAGGGATTTCCTTTTTTTTTTTCAATCTTCTGCTAGGATTTACATTTAAATCTTGTTACAAAAAGGTTCCTAGTGTTTGGATGAAACTGAAACTTTTTAGCTTTTATTTTCAGAGGCCAAGCTCACTCCGGATTGATCAGTTAGACCGGAAAGTGACAACTCCTGTTATCAAACCTGAAACATTTTGTGATAGTAGTGAGAACGAAGAGGAGAGGGAGAAAAAGAGAGAAGTAGTAGACAAAGAAGATGAGATGAAAAAGACTGAGACAGAGGAGGATTTTTCACCAACATACCCACTTATCATTCATCAGGTAAGCTTTTATCAGGCTGTTTCTCAATAAATGAAGTTATTTCTTCACAGTAGTTGTAATTCAGAAACAAAGAAATTAGGGCAGAATAGCATTTTTTACATCAATCAGCAGTAGTCAAGGGAATTGAAAATGCATCGTGCTCTTTTTTATTTTGCCACCAGGAGGGAAAAAAAAACAGCAGGCAAAGTAATGTTTTGTATTCGTGTAGACAAAATATTATATCCGACAAATAATTCAAGGAAGAAAGAAGTGAAACTTGTCAGAAATGAATCTTGAAAAGAAAAGAATTTATTACTTTTCAATACAGTTTCAGTCATTTGTTGTAAATACACTTTATCAATCATTTGTTGTTTCCTGGTGGTTACCTTGTCTCAGTAATGGTGTATTCACTATCTTGTCTCAGTAATGGTGTATTCACTATCTTGATGTTTGTCTGAGCTGGTCTTTGCTAATTTGTCTTAGTTCTGTCATATTTTTATACATCAGTTTGCTAGAAAAATACATGAAGCATCATTTTGCCTATCAAAACTTTACAGCATACGATAACCTGTCAAGATATGTATTCCTCCTTTAGCTGTCAGCATCACAATACATTGTTTTGTGTATCAGAGTCATCAGTTTGGCATACGTATGTCCAGATTTCAGAACTTTCATTACTTTATATAAACAAAGATAAAATGTCATCTGCTAGGGTTATCGTCCAGCCCAGCTGAGTTATGCAGGAGATCCAGTCTACAGAAAAGCCTGGAAACAGTATGTGAAGTTTCGCCACTTGTTGAACAGCAAGCCAAAAATACTACCAGCAGACAAGCTCAAGTTGAAGGAGCAGGAAGAGAAACTGAGAGAAATTCGAATGAAGAAGACAATGAAGAGAGAGGTAGAATAAGTCATTGATATTATAGAGAGAACATACAGAAAATGAAATCTTTCAATAAAATCAGTGACTTCTTACCTGTAAGAAATCTCTCACTGAATTGGCCTACATTAATAGCCGATTACATTTGGTCTGCGGAAGATTGATAAAGCAGTTGTGTTTTTTTCTATGGCTTTCAATCCTAAGAAAGTAGGATTATCTTGCTGGAAAATCAATGGAGTGTGGGTTATGAAGTTATTAGAACAAGGTTTATTTTGGGAAGGATGATAATAAATTAAGGCAGTTCAAGTCAGATCTTGTTGTAGAAAAAAAAAAAATGGTACAGAAATGTGCTGACAGTCACTCTCTATGGGTTTGATTAAACAACTTGTTTAAACTTGATTTAATCATGACCATATATGGAAGGTGGTCTGTATTTTTCAAATTTTCTATATCGTTAAGTTCCCTTGAATTTGTTTCAATAAAGCTCATAAAACAGTTCAAAATTTGAAAAATGTTTTTGGCTTTACAGGTGACAATTGAACTGACAAGCAAAGGTTTTTTGTGCACTGGTTTGCGGGCCGATCTCTGTCAACATGCCCTTATGATGCCCGTCTTGATGAGTCACTTACGCTTTCATATTTGTTTGGATGTGTTGGAAGAAACTCTCAAATACAAATTTAAAGACCGAAATCTGTTACAGGTTGGTGTGATAGCCAGTTTTGTTCATAGTGTTAAAACTGTATTTTG
Organism: Peronia verruculata; assembly: GCA_038406235.1. NCBI lineage: Eukaryota > Metazoa > Mollusca > Gastropoda > Systellommatophora > Onchidiidae > Peronia > Peronia verruculata. Next base: position 7,912 of record JBCAUA010829141.1, read on the forward strand.
AGGGAATTCATAATAGGTTTTTACACCTTCTCATTGTTAGAATGTTAAATAGTAAAATTACTGAAACAAATTTCATGAAAAAAAATCTTTAATTTATCTTCTAGTGTGGGGCTCACCATTTCTCATGGGGCACCGAACATTGCCAAATTGCCAGTACGCCACCTAATATAGCTTTCGATACACAGCTTACTGGGACTTTGCATAAACTATGCACTGTACATAGAAACCTTCTTACATGGAGGTAATTTACAAGCTTAAGTAAATAGTATTTGAACTGTTTCTAGCAAGTTAGAGCGAGATTGACAGTGGTTTTTGTGTTATTTTTTCAGTTATAAATTTGTTAATGAACATCAGCTGACTTATTATCATGACTTCCCTTAGTAGCAGAAGGAATCAAAGGCTCACAGCAAAATCTGCTGCAGATTTGATCCATGATAGAAATCTAGATCTATAACTTCTTTCACTTTCAACTTGGGTATATTTGCTTGTTTTGACATGACAATGTATTCTCTCTTCTTTGCATTTAATTGTAAACCTTTTTCTTCACTTCGGACTGCTGTTGCTGTGAGAAGGGTCTGGAGTTATAGTTTAGAATCCGCTAAGAGGACTGTATCATCTGCATAGCGCAGGTTGTTGATGTTGCTGCCGCCTACTTGGACTCCCTCATGTTCATAAATGTTTGTAAAGATCATTTCACTCTACAAATTAAAAATTGCACAGCCTTGCCGCACTCCTCTTTGAATAGGTCTGTATTCACTGTGTTCATTTTCTATCCTGATCGTGGCCAGTTGTTTGCAGTATAGGTTTCTGTGAATGCTTCTCAGTTAGTTTCTAATTCTTATGTTATTATACAGAAACTCACAGTAATGACACAAGTATTGCCAGGTCTCTCCAGACAACAGTGAATAGCCATACAGTACCAGAAACTAATTAAGATAAAATTCATTTTATGTGACAGCTCTCCTTGACACATACTTCCTACCGCACGAACTATGGTACCAACCCGGACCATACTCGCAATTCTTTAACCAACTGTGGCATGAGACAAGTGGAGTATGGAGATCGGAGGATCCACTACCAGAATACCCGTAAAAGAGGCATTTGTATTCTTGTCGACATTATGTCACGCCTTGGAAAACAAGAAGAAACTACATCAGGTAACTTAACAAGGATATGTTTGATGTTTTGTAGGAAAAAGAAAACATGATATTGCTAGGTGTTATCAGATTATAAAGTACTTTTTAGACTGCCAGGAACCTTGCTGTCTGGATAATTTCTCACTCTATAACTTACCCCTCTAAGTTTGTTTTGTTTCTAATTTGGCCCATTTTTTAATTATTTGTTCAGTCAGTTGAGACTTTGAAGCTCTGCTTCTCAATTTATGATAAGATTTATCATTCACAGTGCATTTATCATTGTTTCAATTCTCACTCCAGAGATTCCCCATAATGAGAGGCTGGAGTTCCTGGGTGATGCTGTGATAGAGTTTTTGACCAGTGTCCATCTGTTCTATATGTTTCCATGGCTGGAAGAAGGTGGTCTAACAACCTACAGAATGGCTTTGGTACAGAATCAACATCTGGCCGTGCTGGCCAAGAAGCTAAAATTACAGGTAAGGCTTTCCTGTTCACTTTACACTTACTGGATTACTCAGACTGAATTGGCATCACTCACCAAATCACTTGATTTGGCTTAGGGTATATTGCCACGATTAGATGCTGTTAAATCAGCAGTAAGTTAGGTATAAATTTGGGTCCTCTGTATACTCAGAAATTGAGGATTTCACTGAAACTGTTACAGGCAAAGCAACATTGTTGTAGGATTTCACTGCATTCCACTTGATCCAGAATCAGATTTCGGTTTACACTGATACAGTATCATAAATGTGTCAGATAGGCCAGTCCTTGTGAAAAACTTAGTTTGATATATAGTGGAACTGTAAGAAATCGAAGGGACCTGGACTTATATTTTTTACTATCCAACAAACCACAAAACACCCGTACATTATCATTACTATTATTTCCCTTGATAATCATCCCCGTACAAAGTCTGAGCATGCGTTTGCACAGAGAAATGTCTACCACAAATAATTTTTTTTTAAACAATGAAATATTGAAATCGTTAACATGTTACTCTGGGCTAAAAGCTAGAGTAATGTGCTGCAGTGTGTGGGATAAACAATAAACATGATTAATTGATTGCCACTCCAAGACAATTGTCTACGTGTGTTCGATCTAGAATACCACAGAACGTTCCTTAACACGATAAAAATTACTCCTCTGTTTTACTTCGATCTGTGTGGACAAAGAAATACCATCCGGACCCCAGGTTGTTTTACCTGGGCCTAGCCTCTACGACAGTATACTACAGGACAACAGTTGGAGTCAAACAAGGATGTCTGCTTTCACCTACTCTTTTTAACTTCTTCTGTAAGAGAATCATGACGGATGCTCGGGAGGACCATGAAGGATCAGTTAGCATTGGTGGCAGAACAATCACAAATTTACTCTTTGCTGAAGACATTGGTGCCCTTGCAGGGAAAGAAGAAGAGCTTGTCAAGTTAGTTAACCATCTGGACAAGGCATCAACAACATATGGCATGGATATCAGTGCAGAAAAGACTAAGCTAATGACCAACAACATCAAAGCTCAGACATTAGAATTGGTGGCCTAAAACTAGAGACTGTACAGGGCTTCAAGGTTCAGTGGTGACAAATGAAGGATCAAAACAAGAAATCTTGTCCAGGAATGCCCAAATAAGTGGTGCATTGTCCAAGCCGAAGACCATATGGAAAGACAAGAATGTTGCACTCAGTTCCAAAATTAGGTTGATGCATTCCTTGGTCATTTCAATCTTCCTGTGTGCTTGTGAGACTTGGACTTTACAGCAGTGAGAGAGAAAGATACAAGCTATAAAAATGAGATTCTTCCGAAGACTTTTAGGCATCTCCCACAGAGATCATGTTACAAACGAGGAAGTGAAGAACAGAATCAGGCATGTCATTGGGCCCCCATGAAGAGTTTCTCATCACTGTGAAAAATGCAAACTCAGATAGTATAGGCACATAACAAGATCAACAGGACTTGCAAAGATAATCCTACAGCGCACTGTACAAGGAGGGAGAAAGAGGCAGACAGAAAAAGAGATCGGAAGACAATATAAGTTAATGGACAGGTTTAAAGTTGGGTGAAGCCCTTCAAAAGGTTGAAAATAGAGGATGGAGAAAAGGGGTTGCCCGATCATCCTTGGTGCCCCAGCGGTCTTCCAGATTAAGGGATAAGTGAAGTGAAGCCTTTGCATAAGTATCATGCAAACATTGTCTCACCTTTAACCATCAGTGTGTAATCGGTGCTGGCAGTCATTGTTAGTAGTGGATGAACAAACAAAAAGCTGATCGCTTGCTCAGTTTAGCCATCTTCTGCATGCCACCATGTGGTTTTGCTCGTCACTTGTGAGAAAATTATTAGACGACAGAATAACAAAATAAAAGGGGACTGCATATTCTTTTTTTTACTACCAAAATTTTGCAACATCCAATTTTGTAATATCAGACTTCCACTATACATTATATAACCCATTATAAGTGTTCTTTTATGTCATACTTGAGGAAAAGCATCATCGTATTTCGTAAACAATAACTACGTGAATTTACCATAGTCAGAGGTTCTCTCGAGGTATCTAAGAACAAAGTTGTAAATTCAGTGCCATCTTTATCAGATTTATAGTATTTCACCATGTTCATGTTCAAGCATCAACAGTATATGGATTGATGGTGCATGAAATTCTAGAATTGGACATGTTGACAAGTTTTGACCATTTTTTAATATTCCTCACAACCATTTATTGTTACTCTGGACATATAGCCTGTTTTTCCCAGTACAGTGGTCTCCGCCTAAGAACCCAATCGTCGGGAGACAAAAAAAGCGGGCTCTTAGGCAGACGGGTTCTTAGGCAAATTGAAAAGTTACGTAACATGTCTGACCACAGATTGTCTTCACTACTATGATTAGTTGATTGTTACCGTTGTTAAAGGTAGTACATCCTTCTTCCCAGTGTGTGTTATAGTTAGATGTAGCAATTCCTGATCTTTTTAGTGGCTTAAAAGCCATGTGAGTTTTCACATTACAGAATCATTGTTGAAAATGTGATATTGCTATGCCACCCCGCGGATAATCGACCAGTCAGGAGGCTAAGCTTACACCTCCATATCTACAAAGTCAATCACAGTGCTGTCTCATGTGTTATCAAACAAAGAAATGGTTACGGATTAATCAAAAACGTGGCCAGATTATGCAGTCATACATCAGCCATCACTTCCACTCCTTTGTCTACCTGTTTCCTCCACCCCCGTCCCCATTTTACTGCACATCTAGCACTGTCCTTTTCTCTCAAGTGGACAGTATTATGTTGAATTAATCCATAAGTACTCAGGTATCTTGGTCTGACACTGGGCTCTTAGACGGATTTTTTTATTTGGGAGTGCTCAGAGCGGGTTCTTAGAGGGGTAAATTAAAGAGGAAAAATTCTGTTTCGCTATAGAGGCGGATTCTTAGGCGGACTGGGCTCTTAGATGGAGACCACTGTATGAGGAAGAAAATCTACGCTTTTGATTCCTGAACTCCTTGATCAAAATCCTGTCACAGTGTATCTCTGGTTCGCCCATATTTCAACCAAGATTAAGTTCATAGCCTTTTTAAAAAAAACATGGCATCAAGTGAATCTTACTTATTGACACTTGACTTGATAGCCATTATTTGGTATAGTTAATGTTCCTGTCTGTCCAAATTTTTCAGGATTTCATGCTGTATGTCCATGGCCCAGATCTGTGCCATGAATCAGATCTTCGTCATGCCATGGCCAACTGCTGTGAAGCCATCATGGGAGCTTTATTTCTAGATGGAGGTAATGCTGCTTATTATCTATCAAAGAATAATGCACTTTTTATTATTTTTTACAGGAGAAAATTGTTTGATGTCAGGATAGAGATGAAAGTCAGCTATATGGGAGATAGGCTTACTGTACTTGTGTTCTTGTTTGCGGCATGCATTTTTTTTTTTTTTTTTTGGTCTCCCGAACAGGTTGTGACAAATTGTTTTGACAATTTAAGTATTAGAAATAGAAAAGATAACATTATCAGAGACCTTCTAATTTCTTTTTTTTTCCTGTGTAAATATGAAAGAAAAAAACACCGTTTTTTGTTTGCTCAGATTTTTCAGAATTTTTAACAGAATCATTATGTAATAATTATAAAATTAAAACCAGAAATATGTTCTTTGTTATTTTTAACTCTGGAGGTGTTGAGAGGCTGATTTGCTCAAGAATCCATCATTATGCTTGTAAATTGTTATATAAATGACTTTCCATTATATTTTTTTCTTACCATTGGAACTATATCATCTTTTCTTGAATAGAAATATTTATCATTCTGGAAATATGAGTCTCAAGCAGTGACTGCTGACACTTTTGGGGTCAATTGGAGGGTCAACTGAATGACTTTTTAGTTTATGACATGTCCTTCTTTAGGTCTAGATGAAGTGGATGAAATCTTCTCAAGGACTTTGTTTGATGATGAGGATGTTTTACTGCACACATGGAAAGATCTGCCCAAACATGTGCTACAGCAGGAGGAACCAGGTGGAGACAGACATTGGATCAAGTCCAGTCCCATTTTACAGGTATAACTGTATTTCGCCACCAACAATTTTATATTTCTGGGAAATTCATAGTATCTGTTAATTCTGTTTGACTATACAGAAACCAAACTTCCTTCAGCATTGATGAAATTGAATTGATAAGTTTTGCAGGAGATTTATACATTGAAATGGGTAAAGTTACAGATTTGACTTGCTTAGGATTCCACTGGTGTTCATATTGAAGACTCAAACATGTGTGTAACAATCCAGAGAAACTTGTTGGGTGGTGAATTGTTGCAAATGAAAAAAGATTAAGACACTCTCTTTATCAGAAGTAGTAATGAGTACTTTTCTGTATTCCAAAACACATATCGTGGCTGTCAGACACAAACTGCGTCTGCAAATGGGTATCTTTACAGGACAGTAAACATTTGTTCTGTGTTTGCCATAAATTTTCCAGAGCTGTATTATTTTATATTAAGATCATAAAAAGTCATACCTGACAGACTGTGGTAATGAAATTAGTATGAGGCATTTTTGGGACCTGGAAATGCAGAAAACACAGTTTGGACTTTCCTTTCCGTCTGTCACTGACACGGTTTACCCATGCAAAATTGCAGATACACAATATCTTGTCACTTGCATGCTTACTCTATACTGTTGACTGCTAATTACACAGTTCCTGAAGTTAATACAGCATATATCAAAGTCACATAGCCATGATTCACTGTTGGTCAAACTCCAGTTCTAATTTGATCTTGTTGACTGCTCAATCTTATATAGTTTCTGGCTTAGATCTAGAATTTTGTCACACCATTTCAGTCCAGCTCACGAGAACTGAAGATCTTTAACATTTTATAACACCTGGCTTTCTCTTACTCTTGCACATTTGTTTAGTTTTATTATTTGAAAATAATAGAATAATCTAGGATCCAATACACAAGCCTTACATAATCACCAGGACTGGCCTGAATTCTCTTTGGTTTTGATTTTGTTTTGCTTTGTACATTTTTCCAACATTTTAGTGAAAACATCCCGGTCATGTTGCTAAAACAAACACATTCAAATTTCACTGATGATTTTTGTTTAAAAAAAAAAAAAAAAAAGATCATGCAAAAAAACAACAACAACAAAAAGTTGGCACATAGAACATAACATTTGTTGAACATCTTGCAACTAATTAAGCACAGCAACTATGTAAATGTAATTTCAAAAGTTTTGGATATAATTCAGTGAATTCATTTTAAAACTTTGCTATCTTTGTTCTATGAATAATAATCTGAGAATATAAAGCTTGACAAGAACATTGCTCATACCTTACTTTACACAGATTTAAATACTGATATCTACTGCTAGTGATTTTGCATGATGCAAAATGCTAACTTGTTTGGTTTATCATATTCTCTGCTTTCTCCATGGCCAAGTACAACACGTAATATCTGTTTATGTACAAGTTTTATGGTGGGGCATGTGACATTGAGGAACAAAGAGGGGTCAGTAGAGGAGAATAGAATGTAGGAAGGTGGAGTTACTGAAAATAAAAGAGAACACTTAACGTTAACATTTGAACAGCTAATATGATCAAAAGCCTAGTTGTTAACCAATCTTAATAGCTGACTGATATGCAGGAGCTATGTTCTTTGCAGAACCATGACTAGGTGGCCCTCCCATTTACCACATTCATATGTAGTAGTAGTAACAGCTGATCATAGAGCATCATTTAATTTATCCAGACCATTTGTTTTTTGTTTGCTGTTGTTGTTACATAGATTTTAAGAAATCTGGCAAATATTTATGTAAGATATGGAGTTATTAGATCACATGGCAAATTCATGCGTTTCAAATGAATGTTTCCACAAGATATGTACAGACAGTATGTAATAGCAGGTACACTGCTGTTTGAGTGAAAAAGAAAACAGTGACCTTATTTTGCAGTTACGTAATTTACCCCCTGGACAGTGATGATATAGATTTGGGAATATCTCTGATGGACCCAAGTAAGTCTCAGAATACATGGCAGAAATTAACCAGTGACACAATATTATATACATTGGGACATAAGCATCTCTTGATTGTTGAATTCATTTTTGCCTTTATTATTTATGTTTCGCTCAACAAGTTGCTTTGCGAAATCAACTCATTTGTTGCTTGTTTAAATTTCAGAAATTGGAAAAATTTGAGGAAATGATCGGAATCAAGTTCAGTCACATCAGACTATTGGCCAAGGCTTTCACCCACAGAAATATCGGTGTCAATCCACTCACCATGTGAGTTTAAATACCAGTTTTATAATTATTCGTATCAGTATCACAGATGAATAGAATTTACAGAGATATCACTGGAGTGAATAACGTGACAAGGGAAAAGTACAATTCAAGTTTCTTGTTTGCCACATCCTTTGCAACAGACTCTGACTTCACTCTCAACCCTTGATTTGCATTTTATTCAGTAGACAGCAACTGAACATTTTCATTTTTGCAAGTTTTTTTTTTTTTTTTTTTGCTTGTGGGTTTTTTTGTTTTTTTTCATGATGACTAAATGTACTACTTTGTGTGTTGTTTGCTGTCATACTCTTTGAATATGTAAACTGTGATCACTGGAGAACTAGACATTTCCAAAAATGTGAGGATTGTATGAATTCAAATATTGATGGAAAAATTTCAGTTTTGAAATGTGTCACACATTGATCAGTCATAATACATGTATTTGTCTACAGTGACAAATGTTCTGTTTCAGGGGTCATAATCAAAGGCTTGAGTTTCTGGGTGATACTGTATTACAACTAGTTGCCTCCGAATATCTGTACAAACATTACCCAGGTGAGTTAAATGATGTTTCATTGCCCACATAAATATTGAAATATTCTGTTTGTTTCATTGGCGTTGTGTCTGTGTTTTTTTCTCTATGCATAATTCTCATCTGTGTAATATTTCTATGATTATGTCCCTTTTGTGTCTCCTTCTGTTTGATGTGTAGTGAGCTTTAACTTGAAAAATCATAACTTTGATCATCTCAGATTTCGAGGGAGGACTGGACTGTGAATGAAAGAATTATCAGTAAATATATTTTTTCTTAAATTTGTAATCTATTTCTATACAAGCAACTTTTAGTAATATATAAGCACAGCATGGCTCTAAGCTATTTTTCCATAAATATAGGGGAGATTTCATGTTGTTGTTCAATATTGTTTTCACAGAACATCATGAGGGCCATTTGTCTCTTCTGCGTTCTTCTTTGGTCAACAGTCGAACACAAGGCTTGGTGTATGATGATCTGGGCATGTCAGAATTTGTTATTTGCAATGAAAATGCAATAAATGAAGCGCTAGATATGAAAACAAAGCAAAGGGCCGACATTCTTGAATGTAAGTTTTCTTCCTTTTTATATGCCAATTATGTTTGACCATGAATAAAGTGATGGTTGGTGACCTTCTTTTTGTTTCTTCACGTTTATTCATTATTTATCTTTTTTTTTTTTTCTGATGTAGTATTTTGCACAGGATTCAAGGAGCAGTGTGCTTGGTATAAAAACATATATTAACAATTCATCATCTTAGAATGAGCATAACTGAATAGGCAATATTTTAACCAGTAACTTTGCACTTGGAATCTTTGATAAGAATCTGTTTAATTAGACCCCAGTTTGTTGGAGGAGCCAAAACCAAAATGACCAGCTTCTAATCTGAAAGTGATTTGAATGACAGAACTTCACTATTGCTTTATTTTCAAACTAAAGTTTTGAATATCTAAAGTTACTCATTAGTTAAGTTTAGAACTCTTTACTTGAGAGTCGAAGCTTAGGATTTCTTTACCCCCTAATTACTGACTCAAGCTTGGGATCTCACTGTGAAATAGATATGCTTGTTTGTGGTCAGATGAGTTTGTTGTGTATGATTTTATAAAAATGGATATGCAGATGATGATCAAACCAAAATTATAAATTTTTTTTTTATATTGTCTGTATAGAGGTCTTAGGAGATGGTGTCCACTATCTCCTTCCTTAAGGGGTCGTGAAATCTGGATTTTGCTTTAAAAAAAAAAAAAAAAGAAAACTATTTTGGGTTGTTTTCTCCTAGAAGGTCGGCTTTTTCTGTGTACAAAATTGGTATCAAAAGTGGATCGCTCTATTCTAACGTGTTTGACCCCATGGTCATTCAGTGGTAAGCCAGGATTTGGCTCCACCTGGCTGCTACATGCAGTGGTATATCATCACTGTTTGATTATATGTAGGCAAAGTGTGCATAAAACATTTGATTATGACCTCATCTAGCAAAATCATGAACTCCAATGCCATGGATGGACATTGGATGATCACTATGAGATGAAAAAACTGCTGATCATTGCAGATTATCAGTAGCAGGTACTCGAGAGCGAACTTCCAGGTCCTGTACATAATAAAACTTTTCCTACTATACTATTTCAGAGCTTAGTTGTGGACTATATGCCACAGTGAAAGCCAAGAAATTCTTGGTTGAGACAGAAAAAGATATGGGGACCATATATATGCCCTCAAGAACCTGGAAGTGGCTCTACTGGAGCCCTTGCAATAAAGGGAGTGAGGAACAAAATTCGAGAAAAATTATGTCCAGAAAGGCAGGAAGAGGCAAAGGTCATGGAGAGAAGGCTAGTTATAAAAAAAGGCTGTTTGAGGCCAAAAGCCGAATAAAAAACTCCATGTCAATTTTTCCAAAAAAAAAACTTGAAATGCGTTTTTCTCAAAAACAACAATAAAAAAAATCACCTTCAGGACCCGACCCCCCTCCCCCTTAAAGATATTTCCCTCCTTAAAGATATTTCCTCAGATTTCTACACTCTTAAGATTCTGAAGTTGATCAAGATTTGATTTGTTTGTTTTTTACATGTTCTTGTACTGATTTGTTTATTGATTCATCAAATATTTCTAACAGCCTTTGTTGGAGCTTTGTATGTGGACAAGGATCTGGACTACTGTCGATCTTTCTGCAATGTGTGCTTCTTCCCAAGGCTAAAGGTGAGTTACATTCTCCATTTATTGCTTTATGCATCTTCCAGAAATAGGCATGACAGAAAAGCTGAAAGGTGTCCACTATAATTATTATGTCTGATATCAATGTGGAAAATATAAAGATATAGATTTAACTTGAAACGTATCAAGTATGGAACTTTAACTAAGTGCATATGCCAGTGTTCTTTTAGTTTGTTGATAAGTGAATAATGAATGATTTTATGTAACAAATATGAATGCTCAGAAATGCAGTTTACCCATTTTGATAAGTTTCCCTCTGTCTTCCTGATTTTCCCTCCTATTGAGCTGGATATTGGCTGTAGTGAGGGTAAATAGGTCTGATTTGTGAAGGAATGTATCAGTGTGCATGATTGTTAATTTGAATCTCCTGCATGAATGTTAATTTGAATCTCTTGCATGAATGTTAATTTGAATCTCCTTTCCTCCTGACAGGACTTTATCATGAACCAGGACTGGAATGATCCCAAATCACAGTTACAACAGTGTTGTCTAACACTGCGAGAAGTAGGGGGAGGTGAACCTGACATCCCTGTATACAAGTAAGTTGATGCTCCCAGATGTATATGGATATAAATACTGTTTGATTCAAGGGCAAGTGGGAAAAGTTACCATAATATGAACCAAAAACATCCACTGAGATAGCTACCCACAGGAGACTGAAAGGCATAAAGATAAATGTAAGAGAGGAATGAAGTAAATTTGGAAAGTCACCCTAATAAGCACTTTACTATGAAATGTTTGGGCTGGGAGCAACCCTTGGATAGGCTGATTTTTTAACCAGATATTGCAACCAGGTTTTTTACATTTTCTGACAGATGAGTCATTTCTGCGTCTAAATCTGCAATCCTAGCAGTCTGAACATTTATTTCGTGCCTTTAGAAGTGTGTGAAACAATGGGGGGGAGGGGGGTTGTTTTTGTGCCTTCTATGTATGAACTGTGCTGTTTTCAGCCTCCTGCCTCCTCTCATACCACCTGTTTCAAATCTGAAAAAGCTTTCATGTCTTACATCAAAGGAAAGGAAATTTTCTCTTCTTTCTGTCTGTGGAAAAAAGCATTTGCCAAGGTAATGTTCCTACATACAGAAAGAGAATCATGGAGACTACCAAAGCCACAGATTTGACCTTATTTTGTAGGCCAAGTTGTTTTGGTTTTGTCTGTTTTAACACTGCATATATATGTTTTCAAATGTCACCTCTGTGCGTGCAAGCAGTACATCCTCATGTTCTGAACTGGTCTACCTGACTTCTCAGCCAGTTTGAAAATATTTGGTCCGTTAATTGCATTTTGGCGACAAATTTTGTCACAAAATTGTGTTTTTCTCAAAACTACAATTTTTTGGACATTTTTGCTATCTACTTTTTTATTTTTCATCAGGTTTCAATGAAATCTGGTGATATAGTTTGTTTGCAACAATTAAAAACTTCATACAGCTGGATTTTTCAATAACTTCAAAATCATCAAAGTTAAAGGTGGTTATATAACCAAAATTTGGAAAATTGCTGATGTGTACCGGGTATAGCAAAAAAAAATTGTGTGGAAAAAAAAAAAAATTCTCAAGATATCAAAATTTCATATGTATGAATGTTTATATTAATCTTAACTACTTATCCACCGAGTTTGGTAGAAATAGGTTGACAAATATAAATTCCTTCCAGACATATCTACAGCTGTTAATTTTCAAGATGGCTGCTATTTCCATAGCAACCATTCAAATTGTGTTAAAATAAAATGATATCTGAAGAGATTTTTACATCTCTAACTTAACATGCATACAACAGATGAGTCTGAGGTAATTAATTTAGAAAATGTGTCTCAAGGGCAGCTCCTAACCTTAATATCTATAAAAATATCATATACAGTAACGACAATATCATTTAGACATCTTGCAGCATATTGAAAGATGAAATCAGCAATGGAGAAATCCCTCATAGTGTTAACTAAAGTGCAGTCAGAAATCTTCTGTACAAAGCGTTGAAAATAAACAAATTTGTCTGTGTCATGAAACACAAGGTAGGCTCTGTATATTAAAAGGAATGGATAAACAGAAAGTATGATTATTGATGCAACAAAGTGACATCCAGAAAACAAAGAGCACAGTATGTTTTATTCTGAAAGCTGGCTTTACTTTTGCTGATTATTTGAGAAAAGATGTGCATCTAATCAGAAAGCTGTCAGACATCCACTCAGTACAAATTAATGATATCCCCACTACTCCCAGTGGCACACAGCTCCCTTTTCACTTGTCTCATGTTGGTGAGATATAAGAACACCTGCTCACTTTCAACTCTCTTCACCCAATTTGTTGACACATATACACACACACAAAGATAGTACAGACAGGCACTGCGTCCAATTTTAGTCACATCTTTAGGTTACATCCATTCCTACTCCCACATTCTATGCTTACCTTGACTAGATCTATCATCTAGTCAACCTTTTATTTTTAACCCTATGATCAGAATGCCTGAGAAAAAGTACAACATTCTTAATCTAATTAAAATGTATGAAAATTGTTGGCTCAAGACAAGATACCACACGACTAGCTTAGAGTTAGAAGAAGATTTGCTCAAGTTTTTTTTTTTTTTTTAGGGATAAGGACAACCTAATAATACACGCCTAACAGGGATTCTGTCCCCTGAAAATGGGTAATGTCAACCATGCTTAAAGTCAACATTTTTTTTTATCCTGAGACATTTTCAGGCGAATTCAACTGTATATCACTGCAAGTGAAAGTAGAATTAATGATTGGTGGTATACTTTCACAGGGTAATTAAATCCATTGGCCCAACCAACACTCGCAAGTATGTTGTGGCTGTGTACTTTCGTGGGAAGAGACTTGCCCAAGGAACAGGTCACAGCATTCAGCAAGCAGAAATGGCTGCAGCCACACAGGCATTGAAGAAAAGATCAGGTTGGTGATGGGTTAAGCCTCTTCTTAAACTATCTAAGTAGTTTGTTCAATTTTACATGTTTGATATACACTAGAAAATAGTTCTGACTGTTCTTCCAGGTAAACAAACTTTGTCCTCTGTTGCTATTATATACAAAGTTAAAACCTTATAGAATAATAGACTAAAGAATTACACCCTTAAGATCAAGATGCACTACATATCTAAGTACATTTTGTACTCCCTTGCTCTCATTTTCTTTACAGGCTTAAATAGTACATACTTAGATTCAAGGAGCAGAGTTATCATTTGTGTTTGTTGTTTCTTGGCAGAGCTATTTCCCATTCTGCAACATCAGAGGAGATTTTTAGAGCGTATGAAGAAAGGGGACATGGATATGAATGAAGGAAATGACAAGCGTTCTCTACCTTCCCTGCCTTCCTCTTCCTCCTCAAAAAAATTCAGAAGATCAGGCACCAGATCAAGAATGCACAATTTGTCTAGAAGGAAGGCAAACTAACTTTGGATGTATCACTTGAAAAGGTGGTCTTTGGGCAAGAAGAGTTAATACTACTGAAACTGTCAAGACTTGTACTTCATTCAGTTTGCATTAGTTTTCTACAACAGAGACATTGTTCTACACCGTTTATGGGAATAAGCTGTGAAATAGAAATATCAAGATGTTCACATACTTGGAGTTTTAGTGACTAGATTATATGAGACATATTTTTCAAGCCATAATTATGACTGAAACAATTTATGACTCAGGAGATTTAGCAGAGTTTACTGCTATATAAGAGATATGTCGTGCATCACTCTCAGTTATATTATATTATAAACAAGAAGAAATGTTTGAATCCTTTAAGTCCTTTAAGAAATGTTTGTATCCTTAAATCCTGATATATCAGCAATTGCCTGTATAGTGATGACTAGGGTGTACATCCCAAGACTGTCGACTCGTTGTTTCTCCAGAGTAAGCTGTCTTGTGTTCAAATGTAACATTCCGGAGAAATTGAATAATTTGACACAGACAGACTGCTATCCAGCAAAGCTGAAAGCTCATTATAACCATTGGTTATAACATTAGTCAAATTGATTTGATGGTGAGTAGGGAACTCGAATAAAATATGGGCTAGATTAGCCTTTTTAATATAGATCGTCTTTGCATATAGCTCAGTATGAATATTAATTGGCCATCATTTCTGTTATTGTGTCCATTTATTTAGAGAGAATTTTGTTTTCTCCAAGGGCAA
>JBCAUA010829141.1:25191-28796 GCA_038406235.1 Peronia verruculata
TGTATCGGTGATTTTGATTTTGCTTGCAAAAAGTGTAAAATTTGAGATTTTTCTTCAAGCCAGTTTTGCACTTGAATTGTTCTAGATAATTAGAACTATATTGCAAAAAAAAAAAGAACAGGAAGGAAAATAAGAAGCTGTTCACCTTTATGATATAGCAATCTTGTTCATTGTGTCCACCACAAAGCAAAGGCCACTGTTTTCAGTGTGTTATTTGTCATTGGGATACTTTTTGTTTTATGTTGATTTTTTTTTTTTTTTTTCACCGTAGAATAAGTTGTGCATTTGAGAACATGGTTTCATGGGCAAGCTGTGTAGAAAGTGAGTGAAATTCCACTCTCAAGCCTGTATCACCACAATTTGGAAGAAGTTTATTGTACTACATGTATTGCAAAAGCTATTTCATTTTAATGCTTTTTGCTTTTTTAATTTCTATGTCGAAGTTCATTATTCACCAGCCTTTTTTTATTTGCCTTTATTTATTAACAGTGATAATTGTAATATGTACTTGAAATTCTGTGCTCAGTGATTATCTCAAAATAAACTTGAGATGCCTAAATATTTTACTACTTGTTTTATATTAATTTTGGGAGTATAGACCAGAGATTATGGAAGATGAATTTTTTTTTTATGTCTGGCTTTCTTGCCAGATTTGCACCTAAAGTATCTTTGAAATTATACAACCGTGGGAAGTGTTAGCATTATTTTACCATCTGTCTTGCATATCGTAAAACAAAATTTTGCTGAAAGTCTGCACTTATTGATACTGTAATTTCAGGGAGATAGATCATTACAGGAGACCAGACTGATTTTAAATCAGCTAGGAGTGAGTGGACACAGCGGCCCCCTGTCAATGGAGATATTCAGATATTCTGAATCTCCCAGAGATCTCATGGTGCTTGTTATGTATGCTTCATTTGTGTAACATAGCCAGCTGTCACAACGTCATGACAAAGATGTTTGGCTTCTTTGTTCACACAGTAGAACCCACTGCACCGTAAATGATTAATATACATGTATTACAGGGATATCAAACTTCTGACTTAAGTCAGAATTCCGACTTTACGGTCATCGCCGACTTTCCTCGTAGGTTTATGATAATTTGCGATACAAATTCCACAGGATGACAGTGAAACCAGAAGTATAAAAGAGGTATCCTCCTACCTCAGACTGTTGTTCGGCGGCTGTTTGAAGATCGAGATTGAAGTTAGCAGCACCCAACAACATGCAGTTGAGTTATCGTGTGAGAGTTGATGGAAAATCAGCACATCGGAGTACTGACAACAGCAGTGTGCCCATGATCTTGGAAAGACTAGTATTAGTGTAAGAGCACAGCTGCTTGCGGTCTAGATCTAGAAAATAGATCTAGCCTAGTTATGCTTGATGATTATGATGACAGAACTACCTGTGGGATCTTTTTAGTTCTTGGAATTTCCACTACTTGTCCAATTTTATAGTCCCATCTCAAGATCTTATGAAAGCTTGTAAACATTTCTCAAAACAGTGAGCACTTCTGGCATGAAAACCCAAGATTTTTAAAAATGTCTTACTCTTACGTAACCAGTGATAAAATATGGGATTGTGATGGGGGGGGGGTGGGGGGGGTCAGACTTTTTTGTATCAACAGTTTGACATTCCTAATATGTCATTATTATGCACCTCATTAGGGTAGCAACAATCATGAAGAGGAGAAAAAGACTATTAACCTTCCATGCATTTAAATTTTAATTGGAAAGGCAAAATATTGTTTGTTTTTGGATCTTAGCCTCCACATGACAAGTTTTTGTCCTTGAGAAAGGCAGCGAATGAAGGAAGCTGGTTGTTAGATCCTCAGAGGCACCCCAACGGATAACTGGTCTACGGGAGTGATGATAATGATTTTTACAGAAACTGAGAGTGATTGCAGAGGATTGCACAGAACTTATAGACAGGTGGCTGAAGTTCGTTTAGAGATCATAGGTTGTGATACTCCAGCAGCCTCGTAAAGACTAGACTCATAGGGCGACCACATAAAGAAAACTTCCTCGAGGTCGTACTTTCAGCTGCTTCAGCTTTGGAAAGTGCCTGCCTGACCCCACACAGAGAACGCTGTTACATGAAGCCATTTATTACCGTTGGCTTCGAAAGCCACTAGGGATTAGTGTCTGAAAATGGATTCGTCATCTGACGAATTTTTTGTAACGGACAGTCTTTTTCCCTAAATTAATTAGGCTAAGACGTAGATATGGAGTTCACAACATCAACAAAGAGCGGGCAGCTGTTGGTGAATACCATCATTTGTTCAGACAACTGAAGTCCTACCCTGATAGGTTTTATGCCTACACGAGACCTTGGAGACATTTGGGTACATCCTCAACAAGAATGAGCACTGCTAGATTGAGCACCGCTTGATGAAGACTTGATGCAACTAACACCAGCCTATTCTTCCAGAGGAGCGACTTGTGAGACAATCAGACTACTCAAAGAGAAAAACATTTTTAGTAGAGTTTTTGTTATTTTATGTCCCCGTTCCTGCTCGAGGGATGTGTACTTGTAAGCCAAAACAAAATATATAGTGTGTCTCTGATGGGACATAGATAAAGCCAAATGAGACCACTTAAATGGAGAAACTAGGCTTATATAGTTCGATATTTCATTCATGTAAGGAAACGAAATAACAGCAACAGATAAACTGGAAATGACAATATTAGAAGCGATGGTATTTTCTTCGTGACTGACATAATTTATTACCTGTACCATTTTTAATAATCAATCGCAAATAAATAAAAATAATCAGATGCGCACAAGTGCTATACACGTACCAATTTTGTACGAATTTTCAATGGAAAATAAAATGATTAATTGGGGGATACAAAATGAGTAGTTTTTTTTTTTTTTTTACTGAGAACTGTGGAATGGATAAACAATGTAATTCAATACTCTAAGCTTGTGTGAAAAAAAAAAAAGGAATGGTGGGAAAGTAGGCGTCTGTCAGATTACACAGCTGGGTAGACTATTATTAATATTACTAGATTCATTAAAATAATCTCGTTTGAAGAAAAAACGAGAAAAAAAAATCATGACACGCATCTGTGGTTCTGTATAATCAAACGAAGTAGACGGGGGAGTGTGAAGATGAATGAGAAGTAGGCTACATGTATAAGGATCTACATGAGATGATGTTAGCTACATCAGACTGTAGAAGCACTGCTTTGGTACAACTGCAAGGTGAAAACTGGGCCACAGACAGCGGTGGACAGCCTTGGAAAGAATGTAGTTTGGAATATGCGAAAAACGACAGCGCTGCTCCTCACTGCCGCGCGCTCAAGGACAGCTTTGTTTATGTGATAGGCAACGCTTTTCTTTATGGAATTCTTTTAATTTCACCGCCTCGGGCAGTGCGCCGCAGCGGACAGCGGCGAACGGCTTTCTCTATGTGGTCCCCCATAGGCCGACCACATAAAGAAAGCTTCCCGAGGCCGTACTTCCCGAGACCGTACTTTCATTTCAGCCGCTTCAGCTTTGGAGAGTGCCTGCCTGACCCCACATAGAGAAAGCTGTTACATGAAGCTGTTTATTACCGTTGGCTTCGAAAGCCACTAGAGATTAGTGTCTGAAAATGGATT
>JBCAUA010829152.1:0-14298 GCA_038406235.1 Peronia verruculata
CCCCCCCCCCCCCCCCCCCCCCCCCCCCCCCCCCCCCCCCCCCCCCCCCCCCCCCCCCCCCCCCCCCCCCCACTTCACTCATTAACAGCGAGGTTAGCGTCTGTCGCGTTCCTGCCTCACACTGCCAGCCCCTCCCCTCCTCCCCTCCCCCCACCATCATCCCCCAATCTTCCGATTCCTCCTCCCTATGTTTCCTGTCTACCCATCCGTCCTTGACATTGACCTCCTTTCTCCTCAACCTCCCATCTCTTCCCAACCTCCTCCATCACTCGACTGCAAGTCTCTCCCAGACCCCCCCCCCCCTCCCCCAAATGACTTCTTACATCTCGATTCATTACTAGATCTAATCACAGTTGATCGATGGGCTATCAAAGACCCGAAGTAAAAAGGGGCTACCTCACTTAAGAGAAGTTTCAGGAGAAACGAGGGTTAAAAATTCCCATCCTTGAAAATTCGTTGTAACATGCCGATGACTTTCATGAATACTGATACAATGTATCGGAAAATATATAAATATAATTATCATGTATAGATAATGAGCGATCTCAGATGAGAAAGAAAAAAAAAATGTGGGATAGCCCACCTGTCCTTTAACTCTTCAGGTGTAACCTTTGACCCAGTCAAAGACTCTCTCATCAAATCCGAATCTCGCTTTCACCAACACACAACATTGTAACAAATACTCCACTCCTGTTACACATCCGAAAGCATAGACTAACATTCCTTATATATATATGACATTTAATTCAGTGTAAAAACCCTCACATTCCGGCTTGTTCTACAGGCAGTTCAAGGGTTAAACGGGTCAGTTAGTTTTAGCAGGCCACGCCACCTGCAGCTGTACTGCCTGCCCATAATTAGGCTCATAAATTTGGGGTCGGTGCAACATTTTTGATTTAGCACACGTGTACTCGCTTTCGTCCACTGCTTATCGTCAATCATACGGGGGGGGGGGGGAAGAGAGGTCTCATCCACAAGACAGATAAGTTTCATCGACATAGTTTGATGATATATGAGTTTTATCACCGTAAAATAAATTAATGACACTCTGATAACAGCTGCCTAGAGCTACTTATTATCACAGAAACAATAAATTCAGAAGTGTCAAAAGAATAAGCCGGTAAGTGATTCGCCCATTGCCTTGTGCGACTCAACTTCTCTCCGCATGCAGTAGTATAATAGTAGTCGTCGTCGTAGTAGTAGTCGTAGAAGCGCGGTAGTAGTAGTAGTAGTAGAAGTGGTAACAGAAGTAGTAGTAGTAGTAGCAGCAGCAGCAGCTAGTAGTAGTAGCAGTAGAAGTATTAGTTGTAGAGCAGTTGTAGTAGTAGTAGTAGTACATGTAGTAGTAGTAGGAGTAGTAGTACTTCTTGTTGTTGTTGTTGTTATTGTTGTTGTTGTTGTTGTTGTTGTTTAAATTGTGTACATACTCTTTCAATTCCAAGAGAGCAGAATTATCTGGGTTTTAAGTGCGTGCTTAATTTGCTGAGAGGAAATTTATTGGACAGAAATTTGGAATTTGAAATTTTGCCTAGACAGCGGCATCTCCACCTACTCCGTATCCCATTTTTAACCCTCAAGATTTTTTTATGTGTACAACCTACACAGTAGGGGTGCACCGAAATATATTCGCCCTTATCCGCGAAGGCTCGACGTTAGGATTTCCTTTCCGAGTGGCCAAGGGATCTCTAATCTGTGAAAAAAAAAAAAAGCCAACAGGTTCTGACCTTTCTCATCCCACCCCCTTTCCCCTTCCCCCACCTCCGGAGTAGGGCTCGAACCCGCAACACTGTTAGTTTATCCCGTCATCGAGAGGCAAACCTCTAATCTTTCGGGCACGGAGTAACCCCTCCCATCCCTCATGATACAGGTTATCAACACTGTACTTGGTCAACACATAATTGCCAAAAAAAAAAAATTTTTTTTTTAAGAACATCAGGTATCCAGGCCAGTCAACAATTCCTGCTGATTCGCATAGAATTCAGTTTCTTTTTGTTTACAGTGGACTGAGTATTCTCAGATGTTGCGGTTGGATCTCACAAAATCATTTCCATTCAACCAGTTTTACTATTCGGCTATTGTTGTTGTTGTCGTCGTTATCATAACATCATTAGTATTAGTATTATTTTCCCTGCTCTCTTTAGCCTCATCCTCAAACATGATAGGAAAGAAATGGAGAGAATGCTTGAAGATAAAGAAACAAAAAAAGCAATCTAAGAAGAAGAAGAAGAAGAAGAAGAAGAAGAAGAAAGGAATGAAGAAACTAGATAGAGACAAAGACCACTGACCATACCTGCAACAGATAGACAGACAGACAGTGAAAGATTTAAAACACATTAAAAAAAAAAAAAAACTTGCACCATGCAGAGAGTCAAAGATAAAAATACAGACAGACGACGGACGATGAAATAATGCACCGATTGACGGAGAGATGGACGAGAGAAGCGTAAAACAAACAAGGAAATCAAGGAACGAGAAATTCCATTTGGCCATCCTTCACCATCGCGTCTGAAGTCTCGGGCTGCCGTCATGTCGCTAAAGCATCAAAGACTCGCATCGCTCGGGATCAAAACTGAGAATTTCCAAACCCATACCAACCCACTTTACCGGGGGGAAAAAAATCGATACATGAAGGCGGAAAGGAGATCTGGATCGCCAAGCTGTAACATCAATAGATCCCAAAATGCAACGCCGATGTTACAGTTGAGAGCACCGTTAATTAGGACGGGGCAACATTGTTGAAACCGTTCATATCTATAATTAAATCCTATAATTAAATTGAGTTTTCTTTGGCTTGACAGTCTAGTTTCTTTCGTTTTCCTATATCTTTGTCACCATTCTTAAATGTTCAGTGTCCACGTCTGGGTTATTTAAGTGTTTTTTAATGATGAAAACTAACAAACAAATAAACAAACAATAATATCGAGAGGACATGCATTGCTAAATGAATAATATGCATAAAACAGGGATGTCAGTCTGCTTTCATATAAAAGCAGGAAAACTTTCGCAAATTTCTTGCGGCAACATGTAAAAATTGCACTATTTTTTATTCAAGAAGGCAATAACAGAGGTAAGCAAAGAATCTGAACCAAAAAAGTCGATTTTCCCACTAAAGTCGTGGAGTTTGACATCTCTGATAAAAATGCAATATGGGAATTCTTCCTCTCTCGGAGAAGACATTTTCAGCTGAGACAATAGCGATGAAAGCTGTCAGATCAGAGGACTGTTATTTCATATTTCTTTGACGGCAAATATTTTCTATACTTTTTTGGTTTTCACCACACATAATACAGCATAATAATGAAGAAATAGTTGAAGCAGGTGCTGTTCAAATAGCTACTTTTGTCATTTATTGTTGATACTATTTCTCTCAAGCCATTTAGCTCATATTACCTCCAAGCGAAATCCACGAATCAAACAATAAGATCAGTTCTGCATTTTCACTCCTTACAAACAACTGCAGTTTCTCATATTTGGGATATAGTAACAAAAACAATTGAATGGGAAAACCCAGCATAGAAAAGGGGCCACGAAGGGCAAGCAAATGAATCTGTTATCTGCACAAGAACGGACAGGGAGTGGGCCACAGATAGTAATCATGTATCAACCATGGAATAAGTATCGCAGAGAGGCCACGAGCACCTATCGGAGAGCTTGCTGTAGACCACCACACGAGGATGACACTATCCATCGTTATCTCCTTGAGAAACACAAAGGGCGTGTTCTTGTGGTCAATATTAATCTAAATATCAAAACAAAACGGCAAGCCCAGTCAATAAACAGCCAATTAAGTCACTTCGTGTTTTTATTTCTCAAATCCCCGTTTGTTGTTATTTCGCGTTGCCCGTGTTTTTAACACAAACACGATTTCTGATTCGTTTATTTTGTCGTATTTTATGTTCAGTTCAACAACATTGCATGGGCGCAAACACGATCAAATGAATGCTCTTGTTCTATCGCTGTTATCAAAGAAGAGAACAAACAACAAACGGTGTGCCACATAAACATCGTTTGAGTTGCCACATGAGCTTAAGGTACAAACGCACTGCACCCGTCTCCGTTTCGCCCCAGCCTCGGCCCCGTCTTATAAACCAAGACGCAATTGACATCTCCAAAGTAAAAACTGAACTGTAAAGATACAAACACACTACATTTTCTCCGACCCATTTCAGTTCCGCTAGATGCTTTTCCATGCAAATACATTGAACGTTTATTTATTTATTTATCTATTTATTTTCAATTGGACCTGGAATGACGTCATTAGACGTCTACACAAGAGATGTACAGAAAGGGATATTTTTTTGCATGCACACTTAGTCTTGCTCTCAGTTTTACCTTTCATAGGCAGACGCATTTCTTCCACTCAATAACCCTTTGCTTAGTTTATTCGCGTGCCCTCTGACCCCACCCCGACGCTAGTCCAGAGATCGTTTTGTCTCTTCCGCTGTTTACATTAATAAGAATCTAAATCAGCTTTTCTCCTTTCGTGTTTTTTTAAAACCTCTTCCTCACCACAGGCAATTTAGATAAATCTGAATTATGCGAGTGTTCGAGTGCAAAAACTTGAAAAGGCAGACCTGAAAAAAAAAAAAGAAAAGAAAAAAAGAAAAGAAAGTGATATAGATCTAGCTCTTTCCAAATAAAGACAGAACATCAGTTCGTTGTAAAACTCCAGAGAAAAAGTCCCACCTTTTCTCTTATTGTAATATATCTGATCAAATGCCTGCTTCTATCAAGACCAGCTTGTTTGACCCACGTCGTTGGGAAGTGCATACAAACCTGGGCTTCTTCTTCTTCTTCTTCTTCTTCTTCTTCTCTCTCTCTCTCTCTCTCTCTCTCTCTCTTTTTTTCGTTCTCACTCTCTCTCTCCCTTTTTTTTTTAAATTGACTTTTACTTACTTTTTTTTTTTTTTTAAGGGATTGGCGAGCTAAACAGTGTAATTTTGCATATTTGTTTTCTCGATTTGACTTGTCTATGCTAGGCAACATATCGGCTGATATTGTGCAAAGAAGAAAATAATAGTATTAACGGTAGTGAAAAAAAGGGCTAGATAAATAGCATAAAAGTACATGTATATCTTCATTGTCTTCTTCATCATAATACACTTGGTCGTGCCGCAAACATTTCGTGGTATATGGTAGGAACCAGTGATTCCATAAACTGTTCACGAGATGTCAAACACAATTTCAACTCATTCTCTCCGGATCTACGTAGTATACCGACAACGCTGGGTCAATGGAGCTAAGAAGGAAAAACAAGGCAATGAACGTTAAGAAAAACATCTTCAGAATCAGCCCTGGAAAAATGATACAATGTCATCTTTGTTTCTGAGGCATAGTCGGATCTTTGTTCTTTGTTTAATGCGGAAGGATAAAAAGACGGAAAAATACACAGCCTTTTCAAACTGGCGGTAAGAGGTCGTGTCCGAGTGGATGGGTGCAGCTGTATCACCTGATGTGTCTGCCTGTTCATACAGACAAGGAAATATTGTTTTCTTGCAAAACTAGAAATAACGACAGGGAAACCGTCATAACCATGGAAAGGTTAGAAAGAATAGATGAAAATGGGGAGAGACGAGTAATGTTTATAAGGGAGAGAGAACCGTGGTGAAGAAAAACAGATGAGAGATGAAAAAAAAAAAAACCCAGCAAAGAAATAGAAAACCGATGACGACAAGAAATCGATACAGATGATAACGAAAAATGGGGTTTTAAAGAAGAGGGCGGGTGGGTGTGTGAAGAAGACGAGACTAAACATGATCAGACACACACACACACACACACAAAACACAAAGTTCATCGAGGCATGAGAAAATGTGCTGGATCGTTTGACTCCAGTGGAAAACCAAAAAAGTCACACCTTTATGAAAAATTAGTTTTTTGCCCCGACCGTATAAAGCACACAGCGAAGATTTGTTAACCAGAACAATAATTCGGAAACCCAAATAAGTTCCGCTAAAAAAAATATGATTCTTTTTTTTCAAAAGTGAAGACAGGAATTTCTAAGACATGATTTAATTTTTTAAAACGGAGAACGGTAGAGATAACCTCCACTAGAAGGTTGAAAGATGTACATTGAACGTAAGGTAACGTAGACGTCGAATCGACAATTCTAACAAAAACACAAAAAGTATAGACGTTGAATCAACAATTTCAATAAGTAAAAAATACAGACACTGAATAGACAAGTTCAACAAACAACAAGTTACAGACGTTTATAAAAAGAAAATGTGCGTTCTCTTCCATGTGTGAAAACTGGACATAATATTTGGTTTTCCACAGCCCTCTCTTGTTTCTCTCTCTCCGCCCTCCCCTCCCTCCCCCCTCCCCCTTCAGGCCCCACCCGCCCTTGAGACTTCGTCTATTTTTACGTTGTCTGGTGCAGTTTGCTTGAAACAATTAACATTAAAGCCGTGCCGATACCGACTGAAGAAAAAAAAAAGTGTTTTCATAATGAGGCCACACTGAAAGCTTCTCAATTCTCTTTCCCTCACCCTCCCCCCCCCCCCCCACCCCTTTCCCCGAAAATGGGAAAGCCGTTCCATCCATAATGCCCGCAATGTTCTATTTTCATCACCTATTGCGAAGGGACTATTTTATTTTGTTGATATCTTTCTGATGTCGTAAATCTGAACAAACCTATTGCCAACATAATACCCGGATGTCAGTGTTATCTCCCGGTAACAAATAAACGTAGAACTATATCGGTTAACATCCGCGTCAACCAAACGCGTGCTTACTTGTATCCAAACCCAGTGGTAATGACAGATGATAGGGGTGGCCAAAATTAATGTATTTCATGTTACATTAGCAGCAAAATAAACACACATGAACACGTATAACTTGTTTGATGAGAGACAGGGAACAAGGAAAGGATAAGGTCGAGAAAAGTGAGGATAGTCATACAGACCTTAATCCATTTACTGTCTGACTCCATGCCTGATTCATTTTGTCTGTCTATCTGTCTGTCTGTCTGTCTCTCTGTCTGCCTGCCTGCCTGTCTGTCTGTCTATGTTGTTCGCCTGTCATTACAAAATCTGTTCGTCCGTCTCACTCAATGTCTGTCTGTCTTCTGTCTGACATGTCTGTCTGTCTGACAATGTCTATCTGATTAATGTCTGTCTGTATGACTCAGTGTTCTCTCTCTCTCTCTCTCTCTCTCTCTCTCTCTCTCTCTCCCTTCCTCAGCTCTTATAACATTTAAAACAATAACGGCCGCTTAGGACTTTGCCATGAATAAAATCCAGTCGTTTCAATATCAGCTCTACGTCAACAAACAAACATAAATATAACTGTCTTTCTAACTCCATGACCCTTGTTCCTAATGAATATTTAACATGAAACCCTCTAATGGAATGTCTTTCACAGGTTTGCGCTGGTCTGCCTAAGAGAGCCAGAAAGCAGTGAACAGTGGGAATAGAAGAGGTACAAAACTTACCAGTGGTATTTTCTATATTTATCTTCATACGGGGGAGCTGGCATTAAAAATCTCACTTAATATGCTACTGGGGCCCGTTTGCGTGAAATATTTGTTCATTCCGTCTGGAATAAATAAACAAAGGGCCGGGCCACACTCTAAAGAGTATATTTCAAGCTTTATAAAAAAGTAATAATAAAACGAAGTAACTCATTATTTTATTAGTCAAATTCGACCTTACAGGGTTTGTTAGCTTCTTTTTACAACTTCCACCATATTAGTTTGGATAAACTGTTTAAACCGAAATAATATGCCTGGTCCCTAAAATTTTGATTTAAGCGTGTTTCACTGTATTTTCAGAATTTGCTACGGGCCAATTAAAATTGGACTGCGGGCCCAATTGGCCCTTGGGCCGTAGTTTGGACACCCCTGGTCTAGAATAATGAGTAACCACTATTTACCATCTGAATTTGAGAACTGTTCAGTTTTTCGAAGATATCGGACGTAAATTGAGATGATACGCCCATCATGATAATGTATCGCGATCATTTAGGCAAGTGGTTCACAAACTATGCGGACTGTCGCCCCCAAACGATTTTCGCACCTCCTTCCGTCCCTCCCTCCCCCAGTCGAGATAATTCATTTCAGATTTCTCTTGAAAATTCAAAAACACCCCCCCCCCCTCCCCAATACACACACACTCCCAATTCCAAATTGTAGCATCAGTCTAATCTTCGAAAAATCGAAAGAAACGTAGTCCTTAATATTTCTCTCATATTTCGTGGTCCCGACTTATCGCTGCAACAGAAGTTATGACCTGAAAGTGGAAAAGGATACATATCAATTACTGTCTTCCAGTTATACAGGGACATGATTTTGATTGCTAATATAAGTTTAATAGAACGTGCCCTAACCCTAACCCTGACCTACAATTAAACAGTGAGGTGTTGTCGTTGTTTGGTTGTAGGGTTTGGTTTAGGATTGGGATTAGGGTTGGGGCTAGGGTACATTCTTGTAGACTTGAACTACCAATCATAATCATGATAGTCCTATGTAACTGGAAGACACCAATCGATATCCGTCATTTCTATTTTCGGAACGGGGACCCGTATAGCCGGGACCACATAAAGAGAAGATCTTAAGAGTGCCTTCTCAATAACTTTTTTTTTCAGTATGCACAGACAGCAAGACATACATGTACATGTAGATAATCACTGATCGTATGCCGAGAGGAGTGAAAGTCAAGGAAAGAGATTCGGAGATAACATCTGAGAATGACAGGAATGAGAATTTGCCGATTCTCTATGAGCTGTGGACGACAGAAGAGGTTGGTGGCTTCAACTTCAAAAATCGCCCCTAGCAGGGCGTTAAATGAGATCAAGAAATAGGTGACAAAGTGAATGAAAATGTGCAACCATGTAAAGCACTTTGGCTGGAAATGTGTTCCACTGTTCATTTATATACCATATATCGGACGAGAAAGGAAAAATAACAAAACAATACTAATAAAGCAGAGAGAATGAATTATTAGACTCCTATAAGACCTCGTATCTCGATAAGTCTGTGCATTTTTATCAACTTTATGATCAGAACTGTTTGAGCACAGAGATCAAGAAAAGACATATTGTCTGTTTCTGTTTTTGTTATTTATTTATTTATTTATTTATTTATTTATTTATTTATTTATTTATTCAAATGTATTTATTTATTCAAAACTTATTTATTCATTTATTTATCTATTTCTGTCCTATTCTTCATTCATTTACTTATCTATCTATTTATTAATTTTCTATTTGTTTGTTTCTTTGAGGAGTGCAAACCTGATAAGTTTCGAGACATATAGAGACTTTGAAGTGGGTAGGACAATCGTTGAAACAGTCATTCTGTAGACATATCCCCTGCTGATCAAAGATCAAAATCCAGGGGATGAGGGAGGGGGGAGATAGATAGATAGAGAGAGACAGAGAGAGAGAGATTAGGAAGAAAAACAACAATAACAACAATTAAAGAGTTCTGCTAATCGGAATGGTGCCATAAGTGATAAAAGGCAAGACAGCTGATGGGAGAAGAAAGAGGTGGAGGAGAGAAGGCTTAAGGGGGGAGAGAAACTATAAAATCATCATTGTCATCATTGTATTTGTCCTGTTACAACAATATCTCAAGATAGATTGCCAACCCATAACTAACTCCATAGAAAAATATTTATCTATAACAATAATTAATTAATTAATTAATAATTAATTAATTAATTAAAACAATTATAATTAAACAAACAAGTTCTCAGATTCAAACTTGAAGAAATTGATGAAATTATTGGAAGCGCCAAATTTTCAAATCTGTTCGGTTCTTCTTCAGGACAACTATCATCGTCACTATCATGCCAACGACCTGGATTATACTTAATATGCTTCGAAACAGAGGAAGGGCTCCATGACAATATATAACAAAGACAGAGAAAAAAAAGGTTACACAAGATGACCCGACATAAAATGCGGTAACAAATATCTACTAGCATTCAGACATTTCACGATGAAGTAAATAAAGAACATGCGCAGTTATAAATGAGTACACTTTTGAGAGTGTTTCCTGAGGGTGCACAAAGAGAAAGAGGGAGAAAGCGGCACAGAAGGATAGAGAGGCTAAGACAGAGATAACGGACAGAGAGTAACTGACAGAGAGAGCGAAGGAGGAGAGAAAGAGAGAACTGAATGAGAGAAAGAGAGGCAGATGCACCCATGCCACAGCTGTGCTTGACAAGTGCTTTGCCTCGTGAATTATTGATGAGAAGTCAGTCTTGCCTCAGAGAACGTGCGCCCAAGTTGGGTCACTTCAAACATTCTTGGTTAGTTGGGTTTTTTATTTTTTTTAAAAAGTCTATATATTACTTTGTTCGTTTCTCAAAAATCCGTATCATCTAAAGCAACTTGGCAACTTCTGGACAGCTTCAGATTGTATTGTCACATATTACTGTTATTGGGGCAGTGGAAAGACTGAACACAAAAATGGAATCTATTTTGCTGCTTTCTTGATGTACTTTCATTGTCATGTCAAGGCTTGCCCACATTGGTAACTGTGACAGGTTGTACATTTTCGCACTGAATAGGCTACTGGGTATTTTCAATTTCAGATGCATGGAAAGTTACTTCATCTTTCTCACCCTTTCTATCAGTGTTGTTACAATATCACCTTCTTGTTTTGGATTCTCCCGCTATCTCTGACGGATGAGAAGATAGATACGTCATTTGCCAATATCAGCTATCACATGCAGGATTTTAAAAAACAGACAAACAAAATCCAAAACACTAAAAGTCAATGTAAATGTCGCTTCTATAGAATAATAATTTTTAAAAAAAGAGAGACATAGAGAGGGAGAGAGAGAAGATATTATATGTTGTGATGTGGAATATCTGCAAATATCGCAGGCAAAAAAAACACCGACAACAACAATAGGAAATGTATCAAAGGCCATTCGGCTGTTTATTTATCCGTGCACAGCAGCTCGATGTTGACATAGAAACTTTCATATACAAGCATGGAGGACCACAGATTCTCTTTTCAATACCAAACTATTGACATCACTAAATTTATCTTACACTGCAGAGAAGAAAAAAACGTATGTCTCTCGTCATCATATTATTAAAATATGCTAAAATTGGTATATCACAAAATTTTAAATGAATTAACTTCCATATCTTAGTACGTATCTTCCGTATTTCATTTCTGAGCGGGGAATTCGGAATCGTGATGGCAGAGGGTAGCACATTCTAAGTAGTGGAACAAAGTGAACGATAGCCATTCTCGGCTATTATAAGTTTATACCAAGTGTTTCTTTCTCAGAATCATGGTCTTTTCTATAGAAATAGATGGAGAGAATGGAATATCAACGATTTGCAGAAAATTGTCCGATGATAAAGGTCTATGGAGTTACATGTAGACAGAAAACAAAACAGTCTCGGTAAAAAAAAAGTCCACTGACAAAGGTCAAGTCGTACTTTGTGTATGCCAAAAGAACGTTGTTTGTGTGTGTGTGAGAGAGAGAGAGATAGAGAGAGAGAGAGAGTGAGTGTGTGTTTAGTTTTATTTTGTTTTTGTGTGTATTGCCACAACATGACGACAACACTGATGTTTATCACTCCTTTCAGCCATGTAAAGATGGCTATCTCAGCGCTGACGACAACAAACCGCAATATAACTGTGTACTGGTAAAAAACAATCTTCTTCCTTGATGTAGAGATTGTCACGTGGAAAACAGCCCATAACGTCTCCAAAACAGAAACACAACAATAAATACTCCTAACCTCTGTTCCAAGGCTTGACTCGAGTAGCTATTGAAATCTGAGTTTAAAAAAAAAAAAGAAGGGGCCGAGAACCGGGAAGTAAAACTGACTGGCAGAGAACCAGGAAGGAAATCGGATGAAAACCTGCATTATCAAAATAATGCCGATAGGATCAGCGGCACGTTGTGGCGTCTTAGGTTTTTGACCGCGAGTTCATTTCCACCTTAGAATTATGAATTTCGTAGCAACAATACAACAACAGATAGAGACGGGCGGATAAACGGACAAACAGATAGACAGACACATGCAAATACACAGGCAAACGAACGGACGACAGATGGACACATGGACGAACATACAGATGGACGGAGAGATAGACAGACAGACAGACAGATACATTTACATAATCAAATAGCAATACCAGAGAGAGAGAGAGAGAGAGTGAGAGAGAGAGAGGGAGAGAGAGAGATTTTGATTTCAGAAAGTGTCCCAAATATTTACAAAATAAATCTCTCTAAAATTCAGGATCTCATTCTTGAACTAAGGATTGGGCTGTTATCTCCAAGATGTTGAACCGAATTTAAAGCAGTGGCGTCAGATTCAGAGTTGTACTATACCAAATTTAGGATTTGGCTGTTGATTTCAAACATTTTTAAAGGTCAAATGAAAAAAAAAAAAAAAACTGACGTGATATCTCCCACTCCTATGTTTGAGCTTATTCTGGCTTTCTTTCCGACTCGTACGTGTGGACAGCGACTAAAGAAAACTAAACATTAACAGCTAAATGGCTGGTTTTCTTCTCTGCTACTACTACTACTACTATTACTACTACTACTGCTACTTCTACAACTACTGCCACTACTACCACTACTACTACAACTACTACTGTTATTACTACTACTATTACTACTACAACCACTATTATTATTAGGATGATGATTATTACTATTACTATTATTATTATTATTATTTCTATTATTGTTATTTATTAATATAACTCAAGAAAGCCTGAAAATACTTTAAGACTTTGCTGCTATGGAAAAATTATTTTTGGCTTGTTTATCCCACAGGAAGCGGAAACATCCATATAAGTACGAGAGGCCAGACAACCACTGTTTCTATAATTTATTTGTTTTCGTTCCCCCAGATGTTGAAGTCCGCCTGGCTCGCTGTTCCCACGGTACCAGACACAAACGTTATATCATTATACCATTCCGTGGTCTCTGCTAGCTGGTCACGAAGGCCACGCACGATCCGTCCGACTTTTTGGCCGTGAGCACCGTGTTGTTAGAGAAAAATGGGACTGTTTGCCTCATGTGCTCTCCAGAATACCCAACGGTTGAAGGACGCTGTTCACGCCGTCAGTGGTTCGGGCAGCCTCTGCAATAGTCACCAAAGCCTAGCCTCGTAAAATATCGCACCACAGCATATGGCACCGCATCACTATGAGAGAACAAAATGGCGATGTACATACAGACCTTCTTGATGTGTGACAATGTTAATAAATCCAGTACATGTGTTTTGCATTGCTGTGTTACTTGTTCCTCTATTGTTGTTACTTTTGGATAAAGGTAACAAGAATTTCGGACCACCCTGGAGCCTACATTGTGGCTGTAGCTAGAACCACTTGTTTTAAAGGGGGAAGAAAGTGATAACCAGTTTGGACATTAAAGTATTGATCTTTCCGGGGATGTCAATCTGTCTACATGAAAAAGAAGGAAAAGTTCTTGGTATATTCTCTAGCAACACGTAAAACTGAAATACGTTAATGGTAAATAATACCAGATTTGGAGCCAACAGAGAAATTACTGACAACCAAAAAGTAGGAAATCCTACTAAAGTAGGAAACTTGACATCCCTGTCTTTCGTCATTCACTTTAATCTTTTCGGGAACGAAACGAATCTTTTTGCTCTTCTAATCACATTTCGGGGGAATCATTTCCCACCAATTTTGCAGTTTGTCTGTATTACATGAAAGGAAAAAAAATCTACACCCCAAAATACTTTGAGAGACCATTATCAAAGAACTAACTAATTTATACGGTATGAACACTAGGCTACTCAACCGTAGATTTGCCGTTTCTTTACTGGGTACAACATTCAGAATGGTCAGGAAGATTTTTCAGACATTGTTATGGGCGCGATATGAGCAAATCTTTCTGATTGTCTTGCTTTTCCCAAAACAATGTAAAGACGACCGCAGTAATCAAATTCAAATTTCCCATAAAACTTATACAGATTACAATCCCAGTAGTCAAGGGATTAACTTTTCCATTCTTCTCATCAGCCCCACTCTTCTTTCTTTTCCCCTGAAATAACTCCTGGCTTATTCAGGTTTCATTTTTAGCCGGCGTCAAATGTTATTTCGGTTCCGCCTCTGCAATCACACTGAGAAAACCACGTGGACTTTTCTCCTTTCCTTTCGATCCCCTCGTCCCCTCCCCCCTTCCTTCCGCCTCTGTCACATACATACGTCAGATCTCCCCCCCCCCCCCCTCCCTCTCCCCCCCCCCCAAAAAACACACAACAGAAAAAAAAACAGAAACATTTGGTACAGATGTCAGTCCTCTTCGAATGCGCTCTCTCTCTCTCTGTCTCGAGTTATGA
>JBCAUA010829163.1:0-14298 GCA_038406235.1 Peronia verruculata
TCACTCACTCACTCACTCACTCACTCATTCACTCACTCACTCACTCACTCACTCACTCACTCACTCACTCACTCACTTACTCACTTACTCACTCACTCACTCATTCACTCACTCACTCTTTCTATCCCATCAATCCCATCTTCCCCTTCAGGTCGAACAAAGTTGCCTTTGATAAAGTGAATGAACATTTCCAAATTGGAAGATTTCCGGTTATTTCTATGTGAAAGAGGCTAATAGCTTATACTTTAAAACACAGAAACTTTATCAGTTGTTGTTGCAGAGACAAATCCATGGTACCTGACTGTGACTGACAGACTCGCTTACCCATTTATTCACTCACTGATTCACACCTTATTCATTCAAGTACTTGTGCACCCATTTACTCTCTTCCTTTTACCCCCTGTCACTGCCAGTCTAGCATCTCTTCCCCATAAATAAAAAACTGAACTTCTATAAACAGGAACATCATTTATAAGATCCCATATATTTGAATGCACAGTTTTATAGCTTATGCACCACATCGTGTCTTCCTTACGCCTATAAATTGCGCAAAGTGATACTGCGAGATAAGTTTTATAGGA
This sequence comes from Peronia verruculata, assembly GCA_038406235.1. Classification (NCBI taxonomy): domain Eukaryota; kingdom Metazoa; phylum Mollusca; class Gastropoda; order Systellommatophora; family Onchidiidae; genus Peronia; species Peronia verruculata. The sequence goes on from JBCAUA010829163.1 coordinate 582, forward strand.
GTTAAGCGTGTGTTTCATTCACAACTGTCGACAAACGCATGTCCAAATTGTCATCTCTAATAATGATAAATTCTGAAATAGTCCCCTATCTTATCAAAGTGTCAACAGCAACCATTAAGCAAATCTATCTCCTACAGCGATTTCACGGATAAGGCGAACAATGACGGAAGGCAATAATAATAAAAAAAATAATGCGTAATCTTGTGGTGTCATATTAGCTATGTCTCCTGGGACGCATCCGAGGATTGTAACATAATTTTTATCGTTTTCACACGGATAAGACAATCTCGTTTAAGATACATTAGGTGTTGGTTAAAATATATATATATTATATTAAAAAATACAGTGAAACAAATACGTTGTCCCATTCTTTATCTATAACGCCACGAAATATTTCTCATGTGCATCGTAGTGGAACCCTCCATTCCTGCTCCACCCAAATCCTCTTTTTCTTCTCTCTCCCTCTCTCTCTCTTTCTCTCTGTTTAATCTGTTTTTCTCCCTGCCCTACCCCTTTCTTCCCTATCCCTTACCCTCTTTCTAAAACTGTCTGGAAGAATTCACATCAGAAATTACAGTGCAATCTTACAGGAAAAATCCGAACTGTTTGGTGATACAAGAGCCAAAAATAGGAAACAAAACAAAAACGAAAAGAAACAAAGAAACAGAAACAAGTCGCGATAAAGTGGACAGAAGGAAAAACAAAACAAAAGTACAATTAAGTTCTCCAAAACAAGAACTTTCTGTCCCACCTTTGCGATGATAAAACGGAGGAAACTGTTGCACAAACTTTAAGGCAGAATATTAAATTTTCATTCCTTGCCGGCGGTTTATCCTAGACATTTAACATGCTCGTTGGAATTCCTTTCATGTGTCGGCATTGTTGCAATTCACAGTTGTTATCTCACCCCAGTTACAGTGCACTCCCCTCACGCTCTTTGTTCCTGATTTCATGGTTTTGAACGAGCCTAACACAAGAGCCACTATTCATTCGTTCTATCCTAACCCAAACTTTACAGCCCCGACCAATTTTTACATAATCTTCTTTTTGTAACAGCAGATTGCAATCCTTTAGTTTTATGTGCCACATTTTCAAGAGTCTTCATTTCATGATGAAGGTCATGCAGAAGGCGAAAGATGAAACAAAAGCTACATGAAAAAAACATTGTACAACAAAATGAAATTTAGTAATAATGATAATAACAATAATACAATGCGTGCATGCATGCATATGTGTCTATATTTGTTTGTAGATAAAGTTAGAGATAAAGTAATGTATTTCTATGTGCACGTATGAATTGCGTTGGAGGATGTGTGTATGCCTTTAAATATGGGCTGATGGATGTGTAGATGGATGTAAATATGTGCTACAAGTGTCTATATTTATTTAATTAAGGCCTATGCATCTGTGTGCGTGCATGCAGAGCTGGACTGGCTACTCGGGAGTTTGAGAGTTTCCCAATGGGCCGGTGCGTCAGTGGACCGGTGGGCCGGTAGGTCTGTGGACCGGTAGGGACTTCTATGTCCCGGGCCGATTTTTGGAGCCAGTCGGGCCCTGCGTGCATGTCAGTGTGTAGATAACTTCGTATGCACAAGTTTGGATTCTTGTTCATGTATATGAGTATAGTATTTATCTGTGTGTATGTATGTTTGTGTATGTGTGTGTGTGTGTGGGAGGGGAGATCTCAGTTGAGTAAACCGCAAGTACTAAAAAACTTAAGATCATGCATGCATAAGCTAAACCATTCCGAATTAAAACCATTACTTCAATATACATTGCCCAAGTACTTCACCCTTTAATCAAACCATCAGCTTCGACATACATTGTTCATCAATCATGACAGTTAAAATAACGTCAACATTCTCAATCCCACCGCATCGACTCTCTTGTTTACTTTTAGTAAACGCTGATTAACAGTTGAGATACCTTTTTTTTTATTTCAAACAAACAAAGAAACGAACAAACACAGCAAAACGCCCTAATCGCCGGACTTTCGATCCTAGGCAACATTTCCATAGTAAAACTTGATCAGACGAATAAAGCAAAAACAATAACAACAACAATAGTAGCAATAGGTTGTTCACTTATGACGTTTCGTTTCCGTGTCCGCCCACCATTCTGTTGTTTACATTTCAAATACGGAAGTAAATCACTTATGACGTTTCGCTTCCACCAAAAAATCGCACTCCAAACAAGGAAGTAAACACCAACGTGGAAAGGATCTACAGCGACAACTACACAATCTGGTGGTGAAAAAGAACAGAGAAAAATGTGACAATTTCTTTAAAAGAATAGCAATGTATATACAAGTGTTCAAGGATCCCAGTCATAGGTGGAGGAAGAGCTTTTTTGTACAGGCAAAAGAAAAAAAAATCAATTTAGTTATTTCTCCTACTTGTCGTCACATTTAAATAGCTGTGGCAAAAAAAAAAGAACTTCCTGTGAGAAGAATATTCAGTCCATTATTATCATAAGGTGAGTAAACAGCGAGGAACTTTTCCCATGGCATTTTGGCCATGCCACCAAACTAAGACCTGTATTCTAAAAACAAAAGCCGTGTTAATCGAGGAAGAAAAATCATTTTGGCCCTGTTTTTGACATTACGCAACATGCCGCCCAGACGTCCCGGCCACAGCAGTTAAAACAAAAGCTGTTTATTTGCTCTGGGGTTGCCAGGTTGTACGTTTGTATCCACCAGATATTTCTTTATGTTGTTAATGTCGGGGTTTATTTGATTTCCACACGCATTTCCTGAGGTGTGGGAGAGAGAGTTGGAGATTGAGGGTGTGCATGGTGGGTGAGTGGAATCTACAAAGGAAATGTTCTGCTCTGGCTACAACACTCAGGGTATGCTACGATCAAAGGCACGCACAAGCTTGACTTTTAACGCCACTTACCGACAGTAATCGCACATCAAAGGTTCTCACGTTGCACACACAATGGGTGTTTATCAAGGATCAAGGACAGCATGATTCGCCTATCTCACCCAACATGTCCTTTGCGGTAACAGAATAGGCCAACTTGGGAAAGGATCACACAACAGAGCGTTTATTCCGATGAAGAGGCTAACCTAAATTAATGGTCTCACTGAAGTGAATAGGAGTTAGAATGTCACATATCACTTACGTGCAAGAAAAGCTCTCTCATTACAGACAGAATAGGTGTCAAGGAATCAAGGAAGGTTGTGATGTTACATGAAGGAAGGCAATGATGGTGTGTGCGTGAGCCTCAGTCTGTCTTTCTACACATGTCCATCATCACAACTCAAGGGAAAGTCGTTTTGACTAGCGCTTTTACTTCCGTTTGTCAGACCAAGCCAGCAGTGTAAAAATAAAAACAAAAACCCATTTTAATGTTTGCCATTAGAAAGACTGATCACCAAAATAATAATAATAATAATAACTGTAATAGTAATAAGAAGAATAACTCGTATTATTATTACAATCAGAAGAAACAATTGTCCTTATACCATGAATTTTTTTTTTCTGAATTTTTCAGGATGAAAATTTCAAGCAAAAAGTACAAAAGTGATCTCTGTTTCCTTCGCTACACTGCTTGTTCAGCGCCCTCTTACTCTGGCAACGGGAAGTCATGGGCTAGTCAAAACGATCCCTCAGTGGCACTTGACAGACGATAGAAAAACAAAGACTTTTCCTTGACAAAGAAACAAAACAAAAACAGTGGCCCTAGACAACGGCAAATGAATTAGACTGTCACTTTGAAGTAGAGAAAGTTTTGTCAGACAGATTAAGCGCCGTCAGCACTTAAAAAAATATGTAAAACACTGCGTTTAATTCTATAACTAAGTTGGAAATGCCAAGCGAATAATCCTACAATACTGGAAGCTGGTCAGGCGATATATGAAGAAATTCTCACATTTCAGACAGATTCAGTTTTGGTCAAAGATCAAGGGTTAACATAATCCGTCACTCTCACCAAAGGTGCCGCTGGGCATGACATGCCAGGCACCTGAAAGACATAGCTTTTTGTCTTAGAAACTCTTTTGAACAATGAAACCCCCATTCTGTTTGTGCCTCAGGTCAGTATCTATGGAAATTGGAAATAACGTATCCGTTATCAGAAGCTTGCTTATGTCTCTTTGATTGCTTGATGAACCCAGTGCTGGCCATCATTGGAAGGACAGGACAATATTCTCAAAAGATGAAAATACCAATTTGCGATCTTGCAGCATCCGCATCTGATAGATCCGTATCAATATACGTCTTTCAACCTCCTGGTGGAACTTTCATCAACGGTTCTTTGTTGTTTAAAAAAAAAAAAAAATCGCCAGCAGACTACTTGTCCAGCTATTCCCCATTCTATTATTATTATTTTTTTTTTTTTGAAGATGCGTCTTTATTGTTTATGGATGCAGCCAAAATATTTTATACACAGATGTCATAGATGTTCCATCATTTACACAGACATGTCATTGACATTTTCCAGGTAGTGTAGGGAATTTCTCGGAGGCTGATGAACAACATGGAGACTCACGGCGAAATCTACTTCAACATGTACGTAATTTTTGGCCCACTCATTCACGATTTTCCAGTAACATCTTCCAGGTAGATCAGTGGGGAAAATGCAGACAAAGGTAAAGGATTTGTCAGGAACTGGCGTACAAGATGTAGATGCATTGCAAGATTTGCCGCCCCTCGTATTGGCACGAACGTCGTGCCAGTAGCTGACCTATCCATTCATACTTTGCCAATATTCTTCTCCAGTCAAAGTGAAGAAGAATGCCGAGGTAGGGAATTTCTCAGAAGATGGAGAAGGCCAGTATGAGGAAGGCCGGATCTGCATTTCTATGTAGGTAAACATGATTGATGCCAATAACGTTTGACACGGCTGCCTTAATCATTCATACATTTCCAATAACCTTTGGCTGGTGATCAAATGAAAGAAATTACTCACACACGCATAATCACGCACACAGTCATACACACAACCACAAACACTCCCAACATACACACACACACATACAGACAGGCATGCACAATAGATTTGTTCCGACAAAGCGAACAGCTGGAAATCCCCGTCTAATTTTAGTTGGGTGAAAGGGGGGGGGGGTACAAACAAACAGGTCACTGCCACTGACATAAAAAAAAACATTTATAATAAAGCACGGGACCTGTGACATTTGTTCTGGGATCTCCTGGTCGAGCGGTAACAAACATCAGTGAGTATTCTATTTTTAGCAGAGGGGTACAAACACTCCGACTGGGATTTCCAGGTTTTTGCTTAGTCGAATATGAACTATTGTTCAGCCAAAAAGATGAGAGCTGAGGGTTGAAATAGACTAGGATGCACAGAATGGTAGCTAAACGTTCAAGGATGTTTATAACAAAGGACCTCAGGAACACCAACCACAGTTTATCTCTTATAACATTTTCAGGCTGCCACAATTTTCAAGGTTATTTTGCTCTGTTGTCTATACTTTCACTAGAAAGAAATTTGTTGAAAATACGCTGTGCTGGTAACAGACGTGCATTCAAATTGTAGACAGCAAGATTTCGGGAAAACTCAACGCGGTAATACGTCAAGCGGTTTCCTACGTTATTAAATCATTAACAGTTCTCACTATTATCATCATTTGAAAGCATCTAGTTTCAACAGGCTACGCGTCTATTCCTCGTAGCAAAGAGTTTCAGTAGCGAAATCACACTATCCTCATGCATCCTATGATCACTATATTGTATGTTTACAAGGCACTGTTAGCTGAGATAGGGAACGGAAAAAATAAATAAATAAGAAAAAAAAAGGTCCAATTGACAGTGTTTAGAGATGATATGCAGATCCATTATTCTTTGTTCTTCATTCTGAGCTAACTGGTCCTTGGGCTCAGGAGAACATCTCCAGAGAGCGGCATCTTTCAGAGGTAGTGGGTGTTACAAGACACAGCACGATACTTCATCCGAGAACGGATATACGGGCAGGTAAATATAATGGAATGGGGTGAGAGGTCACAATTTAAAAAAAAAAAATAATAACCCTAATACATGGACATGTCGGGAAGGGAAACACAAGACGAGACTGTACAAATAGCAAAGACTGCGTCCATGTAGTTTTCCATATCATGCACGCATGTCTCATGAGACGTTTAGGGTTAGTAGTTCTGATTTGGTGAAAAAGAGAGAGGGAGGGCGAGACAGAGAGAGAGAAAGAAAGACAGGGAGAGGGAGAGAGCAAGAGAGAGAGAGAAGAAAGAGAGGGAGAGAGAAAGGGAGGGAGAGAGAGGGGGAGAGAAGAGAGAGAGAGAGAGAGAAGAGAGAGTGAACTACAATGGCTGCAAAGAATTACACACGAGCGAGAAATAAACTGGTTTTCTTCAGCTAACAATAAACTCCAGCTAGCAATAAAATCAGATGCATACAAATTTACAAAGGCGGCGCAAAGTAGAAAAAGTAAGTACAGGACATGTGAGCTTACAGATTGTTGAACAGATGATGATCTGTTCTGTGCTCTACTAAAGGGAAGATGACGAGGGAGGGGAGGGGGGGAGGGTCGTAGAGGTAGTCAAGAGGTTGATAGCGATAATGATTAAAAAAAAGGGAGTCCGGCTCATGGGACTAGGAAAAGTATTAAAAAAAAAAAAAAGGAAAACACACACATACATACACACAATTAATCAAGGAAGAGAACATCTGGTTATGATATCCAGACATGTTATTCATTACTTTTCACACTGAGGCAGGGCTTTTTTTAGATATGAAGAACGGTCTCCCCCCGAGATCTGCACTTCTAGCGGTGGCAAGCGTTGTGAAACAGAATGATAATATGTTAAGGAAAGAAAGTGCCGGAGCGGGGGGGGGTGGGGGAGGAGGGGTAAGGCGAAAAATTCTAACGTTGTGATATAATACTGGGACGGGGTGAACGATGATAACTCGGTGGGCCTTAATTAATAGAGAGAGAATTATTTAAACGAGATGGAAGGACATATAAAATATTGTCATGAAGTAGCAGAGAGAGCCGCTGGTTGGGATTCTCAGAAATGGTTAGAGCTATGAAGAAGCACAGAATGATGTCAATACTTTGTCGGAGGGAGAGCAGGAGACAGGTGCTTAAAATGATACACCATATACGACCTGGGGAAGTTAAGGTTGGATCCTTGTGGAAACGAACAACAGGAAACAAGTCAGAATGGCACAAGCTATTACTGATCATCATGGGGCGAAATGAAAGGCCAGGAAGGCCAGTACATAGTAACCTGTATGATGGCATCTGTCCCAAATGGCAGTAATTGTTAAGAGAATCACAACGTGAAAGAAATAGTCCAATAAAAGTAAGGAAATGACAAGGAAAACAGACTGAGATGTGCCATACAGGACCAGATTGGTAAAAGAACCGAAACGTTCTATTGTTACATAACTTAACTCAGAATATGAAGTAGCCATAATCCTCTGTACTGCATTCTTTTTTATAGTTTAATTCAATAACGCAAACAAACAAATAAATAACCAAAAACGTTATAGAATACTTTACAAAAAATAACCATATGTTACACTAAACATGAGGACTTGTCGGCTCTAAAATTAATTTCAGCAAAATGCCCAAAATTCACGAGATTTATATTCTTTTTTCATCACCCATACATGAAGCAAGTTTGTTAATGTATCTCTCTTTGATAGCCACTAAACAATTTCAACTCAACCGACCTGTATTATTTAATTATGCTTATTTAAACGACAGATTCCTCTAATACTAACAGCTTTCTAGCCTGAAATATCGCAGAAAAGTGTCCCTGATATGGAATATCATATGCAGAAAGATTCTGTCTGCTTCTTATAAACATATTCATTTTCCAAACACCCGCCCCACCCTGAAAACGCGAAACTCCAGACCACGTTATCAGTGAATTCGTGTGATATGACAGATGGCATTCTCGCTCACTCAAATGTTCAGGAATGCATGCAGCTGACTCACGCTGGCCTATGTGAAATATCATTGTGTCCCGCCTAGTCTGGTATTTTGATTGACAGTCGTGTCCTCTGTAATACTGTCTGATTCAGACTTTCACGAGCTTGTGATTGACAAAATTCTATGTATGGCAAAATATGCATTTGGAGACGTCGCTGTTCTTATCGTTGTAGTCTTTCACTTCTAGATCTACTCCCCTGTTTTGTTTAATAGACATGTGCACTGAACCTGTGTATAGTATTAATCCAGGATTTATCGAACTTAATACAGTTTAGAATTACAAAACTCACTGAATGCCATAACTATACATTAATTTGGTTGCAATGATATTCTATTTATTTATACGAAAGTTAGTCAGTCGCAACGTTCCTTCTACTTTGACAGTGGTTAAATCCGATTGCTTGTTCAGAATTTAACAGCATTAGGACATTTAGATCGATAAAATCCACATAGCATCAATATATCCAACTGGAGATGCTTCCATTTTATACTTACTTCCTGTTTTTGTCACTGTAATTAAGTCTTATGACAGAGTTCTGTCCTTTTCTACATTTGCGACGCGACACGATGAAATCAGGCTCTCGTCAAATTTTGAGCATATGGAGTTATTGTCATCACCGTAAAGATTATTCATTTCCCTTTCAGGGTGTGGAAAAATGATTGTTCTACCTTAAGTTTAAAGACGATGAGGTCACCTGTTGCTGCAGCTGGATTTATTGAGAGAATGGTAGATCACTTCAGTAAATCCTTCTTAATCCTTGTTAGGCCATGCCACTAAATTACATTTTTTGGCCTTTTACTCAATCTATTTCAGCAATTGCAATTTTAACTCTGAAATGCACTCTTTGATTGATACAGAAGGATTTGACGAAGAAAACAAATTGCTTAAAATATTCATTCACTTTTAAAAACACGTGATTTCCCCGGTCGGCTCAGTTTGACGACCGCCTGATTTCATCGTGTCGCGTCTCATTTATGAATGCTACGAATTTAAGAGCTCTCATAATTGATCCTCCTTATTGAGTGCCAAAATGTGCATTAAAGGACCTGATCATGCCTTTTTTCTTCCTCTCTGTTTTTTCTTCTTTTAATTCATTTCGTCTCCTCCATCCTGGCGTGTGTTCTATAACTCAAGAGTTTCAGATGCAGGAGCTTGAGAGATTTCCGATAAAAAAACAACAACTCATTTCCTTGAGTGCCAAGATTCATTCTATCTATAATATTGCTTATGTTTTACGCTTGATAATTCGTTTTCTTTACCATCCCTGCCCTGGTATTCTGACAGTCGTGAGCTCTTTAATACTTTATAACTTCACAAAAATGGGAAACTTCTGATTGAGTAGATTCATTGGGTGCCAGCACATGCATTTAGGGACACCAGAGAAGTTAGAATATAGCATCTAACCTCTCTAGGGACACTCTACTGTTGTGCTTGTTTTTGTTATATATCTCCGTGTTGTTACTTCCGTATACATTGAGGAAACAGTTGTCATTTAATTATTGTGAATATAAATAAGGAATGTACGTGTTCATTCTACAGAGCTCAAGCTTTTATTTTTATTCCGATTATTATTGGGCGCCATCTATTTTGGGCCAATTGGTCCAGTTAGACCTTAGAGTCTATTTGGGCCTATTGATGCGCCTCTTTCTCTCTGTCCCTGCGGAAGAAAGTAATTGTATCCAGTTATGTAATGTGTCCTGAGGGGAGGTTACCCACCCGCGCCCCCCTCCCCGACTGCGAACAGATGCTCCCATGTGCGAGTCAACACAAAATTGTTTCGCCTTTACTATGTGGTGCAACTTTTTTTATTTGCCTATGCTTCCTCATTGTAATACTAGGCCCAGATAGACACTCCGTTATTATTATTCATTTTTTGGAGGGCAACGGATGACTGAAGCAGGCAGCTGTAACATTTCTTCTCTGACATCCACGAACTTTGATGAAACATTTCTACTCACTATTCAGCTGTCTGAACAACCATGAAAACATCATGAAAATTGCATTATTTTTTCAGACCTCACAAAATGTAGAGCTGCTGAGCTTGGGAAGAAGGAAAGACGTACAGAGTTATTTATTATCAGTATTATTGTTTTGCTATATATTGCAATATTACAACCATTCTTAAATCCTATCAGCTTTTGCATATGTATATCTTTGAGAGGTGAACTGGGTACAGCTAGGGTGTGCAAGAACCATAACCGCAGGTGTGTGTGACACCGACGTGAATTACGCCCCTTTGTAAGGGTCACCTCCCCTGGGTTGCAGTGTCACGTGGCCCCTGGGAACACGTGTAATGCCACAAGAATTGTACATACGTTTGGAGTCTCCTAGCCAACCCACTGGTGTTATCCAGTACAGTTCCATTCATCTTCTCTCTAACCTCTGGACTAGAATGTTTTTTAAGCCTCATCTATTATTTCTTATATACTGACGGACTTTAAAAAAAGCAACACTTGATTATGATTCTATATATCAAGTCTTGCGTTTTTAAAGTCCGTCAGTAGAATCATTTTCAAGTGTTGTGATTTTAAAGTCCCTCAGTATATTACTATGATTTCTACTACTAACATTATTACAGCTTAGTCGTTATGGTGACAAAAACACTTTTTGTTTGTCAAGACAGTCAGTGGAAGATCCTTGTGATCCGCCCTATCACTTCATGTTGTAAAGCAAAAGAGTTTTGAGCAAACACCGTAAAGAAGACAAAAATCGCTTTACTTCATGTCATTCGACACATTTGCCACGAAAATAAAATTACACGAAGAAACAGAACACATTTTTTTTTTATCCCATATTTAACAAGAAATAAAGACAAATTTCATGCTGTATGTTTCAGGTCAAAGTGCACAGGAGTGTTTGTCTTCTTGACACTGCTTGGTCAATACGTCTTTTGTCTGGTAAAGGGAAGTAATCGGGCTGGACACAAAGAGCTCCCATTCTATTTCTTTCATCGATTTTTGCGGATATCAAAGTAAATGTAATTGAGTTTTAAAAAAGAATTGTCCATTTCCTCTGTGATTGCTGTGGAATTCGTCGCCATCTTGGAAAAGACATGCAAAATACCACATCATTACGAACCGAAGGCTCTACATGCACTAGACGATATTAGCTTAAAATTATGCTATTACTTACTATAAATTGAATGAAATAAAATTATACAGCTAGTTCATGCTTCTTCAGAGTTCTATGCCTTTTTTTTTTTTTTTAAAGATTAGCCTATAGCCTGTGTGGGTAACGCTTTTAACATATTATAAACATCAATTTCATATCACCAGAGCAGACAGAGAAGCGTGGAATTGATTATAATAATATTTAAAAACATGCAATTAAAAAGTGTCATTCCTCTGATCTAATGTCTCTCCTTCAATCCACTCCTCCTTCCCTCCCACCCCCTGTGCCCCCCCTCCCTTCCTCTCCCAATGAACTTTCTACCCGGATCCCACCTCCCAGGATCCTTCCAGAAATTCTTACCCTGGCAGGAATATGAAGAATTGGTGTTCTTAATTAATTAACCAACAAAGCTCAGAGGTCAGTCGCTGGGTCAACATTTAAAATTTACCGCTATGGAGACGTCTTTCGTTTATTTGTTCATCTTCTGACCACACTGTTGGATGGTATACCTGTGTAACAGAGGTCAGATGTGTTGTGTAACCATGGGAATGTATAGAGGGCATGCAAACTTTAGATCTCTAGGTACAGGTATGCGTGTCATCCTTGATTTGTGTAGCAAACATGGGATTTTGTTCACACACACACACACGCACACACACACACACACACACACACACACACACATACACACACTCACTCACTCTCCCTCTATTAAGCCTTTCATTGTCGGGACACATGTAAGCTTATTTCATTGTCTTTTCTACATGAAAATCTTTGGCTTTTCCCCATAACTGTTCATAACAAAACATCTTTGCTCCTGGCAGTATTTTTGTTTAATTGACGAAATGTACAGTTGCCAATCCAAATAGCTAAATTGTTGTCTAGAAATTATTTGAATTGTAGTTTTGGCGGTCAAAGGGTTACGCCTGGTATCTCAACACTACTGCGACAACATGACTTGTGCTATGTGATATATTTTCAGGCGTCTACTTAATATTTTCTGTCGTCATCAGGCAGGGCTATAAAGAAAATAATCCTAATCATCACAAGGCTACAAGGCTAAAGTTCACTAGACTGAAATGCCCTCCTTTGAGCGTCTGAAAAGCTTGTGATAAACAGTTGATGTTATTATGACTCACCTTCTATTTCTCTTATGTCGCTGGTAAAACCAGCTTTAGCTTTATGAGCCATTAACTCTTTGAATGCTGTGAGCCGGCACATTGGTTGGACTTAAGTATAGAAAGCTATCGAGAGTCCGCACATCGGTTCGGTTTGTTTTCCCAATTAGTGTTTTCGGTACTACATGGCCAGTTCTGTGTGAAAGGGAGTCAAATATTGGAAATTCCAAAATTCTAGCATTGCCCCAAAATTTGACACCTTGAAATAGCCTGGTCAAAATGGGGAAAACGACCCAGTAGTCAGAGAGTTAAAATGATGCAAGTTCGTTCCTGCAATTCACACCCAACAGCTGTTTACATTGATAGTCCTTATATAAGGGTCCTTATTACCAACAACAAACAGCTGCAACAATAACAGTAACAGCCTGTTTATCAATAGATGTCGCAAGCGTTTTTATAATAACACTGCTCTCAGCCTTATACAAGGGAGTAGGGATGATAAAATGAGAAGGCAACAACTCAAAACCTCCAACAATAAACAAGAAGAAGAAAATAAGAATAAGAAAACAGAGAAAAAAAAATAGTGATTAAACAAACGAATAAAATAATCCAAGCAAATAATCTACCAAATAGCTAATTAGCAAATTGATACATTGATAATCGAAGTAACTAATGAGCCAACAATTAATCAACTATCTTAAACAAATAAAGAAATTAAAACATACAGAGATTGAAGCAAGATTCTTAATGCATTTGAAAAAAGGAAAAATATTGCATGCAAACACCCACATATTTTCACTGACCCAGTAAAAGCTTCCTATACCTCCATGCCAAGATCCATTCTGAAAAGCAAATATAGCTGTGGCCAAAACAATTTAATCTGATCTAATCTTTGCTGTCGAGCTAACATAAAGCAGACTCTCATACGTCTACATTTTCATCAGTGTGTAGAATAGCTATCAAACATATCTCTGGTTGTAGATGTCTGACCTACGTACGGACGGTTTCCGACCAGACAGATAGGGGGCTACATCGTAGGGGATAATGTAGGTTGTGGAAAGCTATCATAGTCAACGGGATGCAGCAGGGAACCAAATGATAATGATGATAATAGGCCCATTTTTTCTCGCTTTGTTGCCCTGAAGAAGAGCCAAGTTGGCTGGAAAATTTGGCAAAAGGATATCGATATCACGTTCTTGTTTGCTATTTGCTTTTTCTTGTTTAACAAGTTGCCGGTTAGACAGTCTTCTTATGGTTTATTGATTTGAGAATAGGCCTAATGATGACAACACTGCTACTGCTGATGATGATGATGGTAGTGATAATGATGATGAGGGTGATGACACTGATGAAGAAAATCAGGAGATCTTGATGATGACGACGGTGAGGATGATGCTGATGACCACAATGACGGGTATGATGATGATAATGATGCTTCTGCTGATTACATTGATAGTCCTCATTGAAAAACCTCTCTTTTACATAAAATAAAGCATTTTATTAACATTTTCTTTCGTGTACAGCAATACCCTATTTACATTTTATATGTTTTCATTATTGCCCTGACGAA
>JBCAUA010829174.1:0-14297 GCA_038406235.1 Peronia verruculata
ACACACACACACACACACACACACACACACACACACACACACACACACACACAGAGGGAGAGAGAGAGAGAGAGAGAGAGAAAGAGGTTGTCAATTATTCTACGTTCGGATTCTCCCCTACCCCCGCACATACACTATCAACCACAGAAGTAATTGTGCACATTCAGCATTATTTGCAATCATGTCATACACACACACATCTACTTTGTAACAATATTTACTAACAATGAACCGTCCATTTTTCTACCCACACATTCATTTCTTTCCTTTCTGAATTTAATTCATTAAAAGGGTCAATGAACATAATTTAATCGGTCACCAGGCTGGCCTACTATTGATGGAGTGGACGCAACTTCCTTTTGTCAGTTGCAGAGTATGTCAGGGCGTCACGTCTTACTCTGCTTTAAAAGTGATTCCAAGCACTAGTGGACGCGTAATCTAAGGGCAATAATTTTAAGTTCAGACTGGTATATAAATATCCATTGTGACCCATTTTTTGGCCTTATTATGTTCTGTGCATTGAATGTTGCTATTTGAAGATCTGTGACAAAGTCGAGACATTTCTCTCACATTCAGATTAGTGTGCATGTTCTGTGCATGGCAGGACGGTATGATAAAACGGGCATCACATCAGGATGAAAATGATAACTCAGAATTCTGACAGACATTCTAGATGTACACTGAACACCAGACGTAGAAAATGCATGGGAAATGTAAAGATACTGCATAATTTAAAGTTAGTCGAGAGGAATTGATACAGCCCATTAGATGTCAACAGAAGTGTTCAAAACACATGCATTAACAAGTTTCATCCAACTCCCCTCCCCCCATGCCCAACTCTCATTTTCCTCTCCCGTTTGAGCAGAAAGGTCGATCTGTTTATTTCGAGGGAGAACGAAAACATTTAATATGTGTTTACAGAGAGTAACAGGTAACATGAGTCAATCGTTTATTGTGTCACTTGACAATTTTAAAATCATCTCTCTCATGCTTACAGAGTCATCTATGTATCTTGGACGCTCGCTTGGACTATAGAGTTTGCTATCATTATCAATTTAGCCCCTTTGTCCCGAAGTGAAAAAAAAAAGTAAAAAAAAAAAAAAAACGCTGGATAAAAAGCAACAGCTGCTTCGCTGTTTTGTTCTCAGTACATTTGTTAGTTGTTTTTGTTTCTCAGTTTGTTTTCATTATTTTATCTTTTATCTATTAAACCAGAGTTCACACAAGACATGACCTTAAGGGGATGAAACTGTAATTGACCCCTGCCATTATCTGCCATCTCCTGGGGCGACAGTCAGGCTTTATGGTAGCAAGAGAAAAGTCCGATGTAGGTTTTATAGAACTTGGTACTCATGGTGACGTAGATTAGAAAATTGACAGAGGCGTTGACTGCATACAGTAGATCACTGATGTTTTCCAGAAAGTGAACCAAGTTTGTCAATTGTCCATCTCTCACAATCAGGTCAGGCCTGAGTCTGTAGAAAATGTAAGGTCCTGACAATGGTATAGCTATGACAGCGTATACCATGCAGACCACTACCAACATCTTGACCACTTTCACATCCACTCGACTGACCGATTTGGTCATCTTGCTCCTTATCTGACTGGCCGTGCGAAGGTGAGCACCAATGGCTACAGAACAACTCAGAATGGTGACCACAGAGACAGGTCCACGGGCTATACTTACTAACAAGTTCAAGGTATCAAGTTGTTCAGAATGGTTTATGTAAAAGGAACCATATGTCGTCTGCCCTATAGTTGTATTCCACTTAGAGTTGTGTATCCAGACAAAAGTTGTGATGGTCGCTAGTGGGCTTGTACAGCCAAGATATATTAGACTCACCATTGTTACAGTCACACACATCTTTCGGGATGAAAACAACCTAGAAACGCTCAAAGGAAAAAACACTGCAACGAATCTTTCAATAGATATAATAACTACAAAAATTGAAGACACAATGCCGAAATATCTGTTAAGAAATGACAAACATGTGTTAATAATCGCGTCGAAGGTCAAGGCCGTGACCTGATCAATCCGGGCCACCAAACAGCCAATACGGCGAAGAAAGAGGGTGAGGAGAAAGATGAGGTCGGCGACGGTCACAGACATCAGCAGGACGTTGGTGCTGTCGGTGAAGCCATGACGAGTCAGAACCAGAATGTTGATGACATTGCATACGCTACCAGAGACGGCGATGATGTTGATGAGAATGCAATTGACGACCAAATCCGTTATCTCCAACGTTTTGTCACTGATAACGTCTACGTAACCAACCACCTCAGTCTGATCGGTTGTGTTCTGATCTGCCATGTTTGTGGTATATTGGCTCAGTCCAGTTAGCTCGTATATATTGCTGACTATCAAAAGCTTTTATACACCATCGTGCTGTAAACACTCATACAGTCAAACCTTCCTTTCTTCCATTCTGTCCATTCTAGTGATTTTAAACACGTTTTCTTGGAACTGGCCGCAGGCAGTTGAGTACATTTGACTTGTGGACAAATGGTACAGTGGAGCACACAACGTGGCTAGTCACAAAACATACTGGAGAAATCACGTATATGTGATGGACAAGTGAGTCCCTGAGTCCTCAATCTTTACGAGCGTCTATGTCATCACAGAGTATTGTACTTTGTCTGGCCGAGAGATGTTCTGATCAGAGTCTGGGTGTTTTTCGAGATTTGTACTGGTAAGGTCTTGACTGTCTAAGTTTTGAAAAGCAATGGAGAAAGAATTAAGTAGGTTAACCAACTGGTCTGGTTAGAAACTCCTGACAACAATTTCGTTTGAGGAACTAATGTTTCAGTTCCAAGACGATCTAGCCGTGGCGCAAATACAGTAGCAAAAGAAGAGTTACCGTATTGTGATTTGTCTTTGCTAGATGCTGAGAAAGATCAAAGAGCTCAGCAACATAAAAAACACCACCAACAACAATAGCAGTACATTTATCTAGAGCTGCTGCTACACATTTGGACTACATCCATGGGATAAGATGTGAATGATCTTAAGAGGTTAGCACGCCAGTTCTCGTCTTGCCGTACTGGCCTATTTTCAAAGTGAAAAATTAATCTGGCTTGCTCGTGATCATCTGTGTCACCCACGGATTTCAAGGGTACAGCTATCACTTTGAAATATTTAGGGCGTCAGAAGGGTGACCTTTGTTTGAATAACAAACTGGGAATTATTAAATTTAAGACAAAATTATTCAAAAACGAAAATTAATGTCAACACAAAGATTTATTTTTTTCATGATACATTCATATATAGACAATTACAAACAGACAAAAAGACAAAAAAGAATATTATCAGTCTGATCCTCCTTCTACTATACTAATGATTTCAAATTGTCTAATTAAATTCTTTGTAGTTTATAGTAATTTATATGGTAAAGACAACAGAAAGACTTCGAAGCTCTACGATTTTCTTAGACATCCCAAAATTATATATTTATGCGTCCTGGCTAGAATTTATACTGACTTGTGTCTTTAATGACACACCAGGTAAATGTCATTCATGATTACACATAAATGTATATTCTCACATGGCGTTTGGAATTTAGCAATGTCAAGAAAAGAAAAGAGTGTCAGATGAAACTGATCTTTGAAGGGAGAAATTATAACTATATTCCTATTAATTATTTTATTTTATAGGTCTTGGCGGCACGTACGATTGCAATTAGCTATAGCAGATATTTTTTGAACTTCTAAATATCTGAATCTCTAGTGAACAGCTGGAAATTAGTTTTAGAAAATTGAAAAAAAAAACAACAACAAAAAGAAATGTCTACGCAAAGATATCTAATCTTGTAGTTGGGCCTTGACCAATTTGTGCACTGTGCTGAAATGTAATGTCATAATCTAGTTTGTTTGTTTGTTTGTTTATTTGTGTTGAAGTTTAACAGCGCATCAGCACGATTTTGCTATATTGTGCCAAACACGGTAAGATACGTTTTCATGTCCAAAAGAAGAGAGGAAAGAAACCGGGGTAGGAGACAGAGCAAGTAGAAAAAGTGAAAGAAGGGATGATGTCGAAGATGGAATTCCATGTTAGACATCCCACCAGTGGCGGGCTCTCATTGCCTGCAAATGGTAACAAAGAACCTACTAATCTGGTAGTCAGATGGAATGGCATCATAGGAGATGCTAAATGATACAAACAAGATAGAAAATAGTCTGCGATAATTGAAAATAGAACATGATACACATGACCTATCTGAGAGATGACATCACTTTAATTCACTGACTGGTCTCTACATGAATTAACCGATCTCTTGAAGTGATGTATTTTGCAAAACGACAATCTCTTGCGCTCTCCTTTATTGTTTAGCGTATTCTTGGGTGACCTTATATTCAATAAAAGAGAATGTACCTATGAACAGATTTAAAAGTAACACATCTTGAAGGACAAATATTATAAACCATATATCTTGTCGCCTAGAATGTTTTTATCTAATAAAAAAAAAAAAAGTGTACTTTGCTGTATACCAAGATCTTTATATAGAGAACAGAGCGGAAGAAAATAAACTTTGCATTCAAATCGAAATTGAATAAGTGAACAGCTGGTCATCTGACGTCGACAAAAAGACGGAACTGGTGGAAAAATTAACATTTTAAAGACAAGATCTCTTCTGGAGCTCCAACACTGGCAAGTAATTGTCAAAACTGTTAAATGAAAAGCAACAGGTTAAATGAAAATTGCCTAGATTTGCTGTGTGTCTTATAAGAATTTATTAACGACAGCTAAACTGACGATTGAGTCAGTAATAACCGATCAGGGTTAGACTCGAAGATAAGACATCTGGAGGTCTGGTTGTATTAATGCACCAGTTTATCTATTACTGATGTGTTTTCTTTTCAAAACTCTATCCACACACTTTGTAATCAATGGAAATATTCCAAAAGAAGTGGACGTTCATTGTCTACAAGAGCTAATAAATTGTGAGAGTCACAGATATTCACATCTACTCTCAGAGATACGCCTATCAAATTGAGGCAACATTTCTTGGATCTGCCGTCATCTGATTTTATATTTGTGATATTTTTATCCATATATTATACATATTTCTTACATTATCATGTCATATTAACTGCGAATGGAACTTTTTTTTTAGAAGGACAAAAAATATCTTATAGATTTTATCTTATCTTGTCCTCACAATAACCAAAAGCTCCCAGCAGTATTCTCATCTTTCCTCTTCCACTCACCTAAAACAGTTAACGTTATTTATGTGGCTTTCACACTGTAACGGATTATGACTTTATATGTTGAAAATTGTGGCGGGCATTGCAAGAACATTTCTTCGTTGTCCTTGTCTCTAGTGCAGGAACTCATTAAACGAGTGCTCTCTTGTTAAGGGTGCACCTGTCATTCTGAAATTACTTACGGAGCTTCAAGCATGGCTTTTCTGTCGTCCAATTAAATCTATTTTATGTCTACTTTTGGATCGATTTCATCTGACCAGACAATGAAATTATTTCAGTTCAAACTAACATCTGACCCGGAGGAATGATAAAATTTATGATGTCTATGACGTTATTACTTCTCTAGTGCAAATGGTCTTGCTAGATAGAGTTATTTATTCAGTAAGCTAACTATTGTTAATTCAGTTGATATTATTTTTTAAATTTATTTAATTTATTTTAGCTAATTATTTAGATGGTTAATGATTAGTTATTTACTTTTTTACTTATTTGGTTGATCAATTGGCTGGTTGCTTGGCTGGTTGATTAGTCAATTAGTAACTTAGTGCATGATCTTGTAGTAACTGAAGGGGTAAGTGATTGAATTATTTAAAAAAAAAAAAAAATTAGTGTAATTTTTCAATGACAAGGCGGAGTTTCTTAGACCTCATTTCCAACGACTGGATGAGACCAATCAACAGAATATTTTTTTATGATACAGTTATTTTACTGTATGTCATTATATTCTTTGGGTTGATTTGCGTTGTATCCTGTCACAATGTTCATGTCACGTCTACATCATCTCCAGTATTAACTTTGATTCTGAGCTCAAACGATATCCATGCTCTAAAGCTTGTACTTTCTTCTGTGTTTTCTGTCATATCTAAAGTACTACCTCTATCTTGAGCTTGACGTCACAGCCTACAAACTTTCCTTTGCCACTTTTATTGTTCACTGTGTGTTCCTTGTTAGACTTCTCCTAACAATTCTGGGGCGTGGTCTCCTCATGTTGTGACCATCTTCAGTTGTCTCTTTGCAGTTCGGTTTCGTTGGCTTTCTGATTAAATCTTTTCAATAAATCATGGTATGTAATCATGTACGTCTAGCAAGTCTTACAATGCTCCTACAATGAGAAAAATCTGCAACTTTTAAAAAGCTTGGGTTTGATGAGTCTCCAAAGTGTATAATAGCACAGACTTAAGGGTGCGGTCAAATATCCAAAGTCTTTCGATAAAGAATTTAACTTAGTCCTAAGTTTTTTTTTTTATTGTGTATACATCTAAGTTGACACAGTTCATCAATACTACTGTTTAAATGTTTACGTCAGTTCACTTTTCTCTCTGATTTGACCTAGTTCTCGGTTAGGAGCATATTTGGAACGTGGTTATCACCAAGATTTTTCAAGGGAAAGAGTTTGGGCTTGAACTTTAAGCATCGAGAGAGATTGATAAGTAAAATATTTATTGTGATTCAGCTTTTTAAGTCTTTATTTTGATTTGTATTATTATGTTCTTTGGGCTGAATAATTCAAATTCGACTAAGCAAAAACCTGAAAAACCAGGCAAAGTTTTTGTACCCCCGTGCTTAAAATAGAATACTTACTTATGCTTGTTGCTTGAAATAGAATACTCACCGATGTTTTTTACTTCTCCAGCAAGAGATCCGACAACACAAATGTCACCGGTCCCGTGCATTTTTACATATTATTTTACTATGTCAATGACAATGAACAGTTTGCAGTGTTTGTCCCCTCCTACTAACATTAGACGGGGTTTTCCATCCCCTCGCTTGGTCGAAACAAATCTATTGTATTGTTTCGAGCCACTGTATGCATGCCATAATAATGGATGAAGGGACACAATCCTCAAGACCTATCACCGTTCGGTATCCCAGCTAATCCGGAGGAAATACGGACGCTGACAGGAAATCAGCCTCTGCTGTTCACCTTTGTGTCAGGACAGGGAGTCGCGATAACGAGGCTGTCCCCAAACGTACCCCGACTAAACTTTTTACCACTGTTCATATAATTATTCTTAATCTTTTATATTGCAATGATGATTAGCTCAACATTAATATCACTTTCATGTTAAATATAATATATATGCCTCTAGGTTTGTTTGTCTATAGTTCCGCAAAACAAAAAAACAAGGAGATATTTAAAGAAATAAACAAGGAAACCATTTTTTGTTTTTGTTTTTATGACATGGGCGAGACACCAGTACATGTACGATATAACGCTTTTTCTCATGTGAAGTTCTCTTGTAATATTGAAATTGAAAAGATGCTTGAGTCAACCGGATATAATAGATTGTAAGGTAGACGGTCAAGTAACAGAGACACGTCCTCAAACAAAATGAAAGTTTGCCTGCAAAACAAACGATGAAACAAACAAACAAAAAACTCATGATATAGAGCTGGGGGTGAAATGAAAATAACAAGAGAGAGAGAGAGAGAGAGAGAGAGAGAGAGAGAGAGAGAGAAAGAGAGACAGAGAGAGAGAAAGACAGACAGAGAACGAGAGAGAGAATGAGAGACAGAGAGAGAATGAGAGACATAGAGAGAGAGAAAGAGAGAGAGAGAGAGAAAGAGACAGAGACAGAGAGAGAGTGATAGAGAGTTAGGAAACAAGACTGACAGTTAAAACTTTAGCAGGACTAGTGCAATGGATGGGATATCAAACAATTGATGGCATTGATGGTTAAGAACTCACTGTGCAATGTGTAGTTAATGTGAACGAACCGAAATTAATGGCAGGATTTGTGATTAAGTGGTTATGACGTCACTTATATCACGATGAATTTTATTAATCAAAATTGTGACAGATATTCTACAAAGGCCAGGAACAGAAAGCAAGTAGAAAATGCCGAAGTGCAAGGATTTAAGTCAACATAAAGAAATGAGACTGCTGGTACATGCTGAACAAAAAATGTTCAAAATACATACGTATTCATAGACTATTCCCTCCTCCCTCTCCCTTTCTCTGTTTCACACCACAACTCTTGTTCACCCCCTCCCCCTCCCCCGGTTATAGGTGAATCCTCATTTATTTCAAGAGATAAAAAAAGAAAGTTAAGTCCACATATTTTTTGGCTAAATTATGTTTTTCAATGCTTCCAGAGTCATCCGTCCAGTTCTGTTCACGCTATCAACTGTTTGTTTTGAGGTATAAAACTTCGGCCAATCGAAACTGCTGTTTGTTTCCCTATTAAATTATTTGTTCGCTCGTTTAGTTAACCAATTTCATTTTCTTATTTTGCTCTCAAGATTAAAACCAGAGTTGACACATACGGTATTTGAAACGTATAGCTGTGATTGATCACTTCCATATTATCTGTCAACTTCTATGACGACAGTCAGGTTTTCTGGTCACAAGAAAATAGTTCGATATAGGTTTTGTAAAACTTGGCACTCATGGTCACGTAGATTAGAAAGTTAACAGAAGCGTTGATTACATAGAGTAGATCACTGATGCTCTCCAAAAACTGAAGCAGGTTGGTGAATTGTCCATATCGCATGATTAGATCAGGCCTGAGTCTGTAGAAAATGTAGGGCACCGATAATGGAATAGCTATGATAGCATAGACCAGACAGACCGCAACCAACATCTTGACCACTTTCACGTCCACTCTACTGACCGATTTGGTCATCTTGCTCCTCATCTGACTGGCCGTGCGAAGCCGAGTACCAATGGCTATAGAACAACTAAAAATAATGACTACTGACACAGGTCCACGCGATATACTTATGAACAGGTTCAAGGGGCCCAACTGTTCCGTATTCTTTATATAAAAGGTACCAAACGTTGTCTGAGCTACAGTTGTATTCCACTCAGCGCTGAAAGTCCAAACAAAAGCTGTAATTGTCGCTAGTGGGCCTGTGAGGCCAAGCCAGATAAGACACACCATTACCACAGCCACACACATCTTTCGGGAAGAAAACAGTCTAGAAACGCCCAAAGGAAAGAAAACAGCCACGAATCTTTCGATGGAAATAACGACTACGAATACAGAAGACACAAGGCCGAAGTATCGGTTAGGATATGCCAAATATGCGCTAATGATAGCATCGACGGTCAAGGCTGTGACCTGATCAATCTGAGCCACCAAACAGTTGATGCGGAGGAGAATGAGGGTGAGGAGGAAAAGGAGGTCGGCGACGGTCACAGACATCAGTAGGACGTTGGTGCTGTCGGTGAAGCCGTGACGGGCCAGCACCAGGATGTTGATGACGTTGCCTACGCTACCTAACAAGGCGATGATGTTGATGAGAATGCAGTTGATGACTGTGTCTGTCATCTCTAACGTTGTGTCACTGATGATGTTCACAAAAGTAACCACCTCAGTACGCGAAGTTGTGTTTTTCTCTGCCATGTCTCTAATTTTATGCCTGGACTGATCCAAAGTCTGCACTTATTGCCAGCTATACAAATCTCTTAAATTGTTATGTGCAGTGAACCTTCTTACTGTTAAACTTCCCTTGTTTCATCCTATTGATTTTGTTTTTGATTTTTGTCTTTTGATTTCTAACAGGCGATCGTTGATTTGGCTTAAGGTAACTCCGTAAAATTATCCAAGTTGTCTCTTGAGTCACTGGACAGAAGAGGTTTTGACTTTTCAGACCTAAGATGTTTGTGAGCTACCATGTAACCACAAGGAAATTATCTTTTTCTGGCCAAAAGGGGCACTGATGACACCGAAGAACTCGAGTTAAATTTTTTCCTTGACTATGAAACCTTGGATGAAGCAACGAGATAAACAGATTATTTGAGTCTGTTAAATAAATACAGGATTTAAGACACATTTACTCTAGAGAGCAAACGCATTTAAGGAACTGTTGTTTCAGAGTCTGGAAGCTAAGAAGAACCAACTGAGGTAAATTAGTCTAAACAACGCAATAAAGGACACTTTTCCTAGTGCTGTTATTATATCTTTCTTTCGTCACTACAGGATGTGAGCGATTACGTATGCAATAAAGTAAATAGGCCAAATCATGCCTTACTGGACTAGAATATTCTGAAGAGCATAATTAATCTACAGGTGCATTTAATTGTTCCCGCCAGTGTCTCTTAGCTGTTGTCTTTGTCTCATATGAATTGATTCAATCACTATTTTCAGAATTACAGCATATCTACATCAGTCTGAAATTATTAAGGGCGTCAAAGCGACTTTTGTTTGAAGTATAATTGTCATCTATGAAATTTCAGGAGGAATTTGTTCAAAATGGAAACGATTGTTGACAAAATGCTTTATGTTTTCATGATCAGTTTTTTTGTAATACTAAAAAAAAAAAAAAAATGAAAACACGGTATAATCTAGTGCAAAAATAATAACAGAGAACTCGTTTCTTCTTCTCTGTATCTGCAGGTTTTAGTTGATCCTCCTTTTCCACTAATGGTGGCTCACAACGTCTGATTATATTTTTTGAAGGTTACGAGCTTTTATATTCTAAAGATTACTGAAACCTGTAAAATTCTGTGACTTTCAGAGTTTACCTCACCGTTATTGTTCATGCACCCTGGTTTTTACTTTATTTTGAGTTGTTTATTTAACGACGCACGAAATAACAGTCATTTAAATCTTCAAAGACACGATGACACTCAATGTATTTCTTTACGTACCTAAGGCTTTTGAGATTCAGTTATGCCGTTAATAATATGTTCCTTTTTAACAAAAAAAAATATATTAAATTATCAAATGAAACTGATCCTGAAAGGAAGAACTCACAACTGCGATCTTATTCTCTATGGTCATAAGTTAAGACGGTATGCCTAAGTTTTACAAATAGCTGTAACAGATGTAGTTTGGGAAATCTAAATGTTTGAATGTCAAAGATAAACAGCCTGACATATCTTTCTTAGAATTACAGAGAAATCGCCACAAAGATATAAACTATTTCTGTTGTTGGGTCCTTGAACACTAAGTTATTTTCTCCAATGTGTTCGATAATGAAGTATAAAAAGGGCGTTTCAGAGTAAATCCAGAGCAGGAATTCTCGACAGTTCAGTCGCCAGGCTGAGCCATCCCTGGCGTGAACTACCACCTTGTTGAAGACACCAATGTCTCCCTCATACTGTTAATTTGACTCCAGTAGACGATGATACATGTCTGTATGTTATCGATGTAAGTCGTCCTTTTGCTAAAACACGTCTATATTTCTTGACGTTGGACGTACCTTTAACTACGCAGCACTCACACATAAAAAATATGTAGAATTATCATCATGGAGGAAAAAATGAATACCTCAAACAAGTTGAGGGGGGGGGGTGGTAGTGGGTGTTTAATTTCGTTTTAGAAAAGATCATAACCAAAAAGAAGCTAATATATAACAATATTATTCATGGAATAATGATGGCAAGAGACCAGCTCAAACTAGCGAGACAACAACAGACTTTTCCTCTGTGCGTACTATGCTGGGGTCACACTAAGACAAAGCAGTTCTCGTGTATTAGAAAAATGCATCTGTGGCCTGTTTACATTCACCCAAGTTCCAGAAATGCATTAACTCGGCATCTTTCAGACAAAATTCACCATATGAGTTGGAAAACTGACTCATCAAAAACAAGATCAACAGAGGAACTTTTCTTTCGCCATCAAAGGGTCTACATAAGTTGGGAATAATAGGAATAATACAACAATACTGCCAGATAATTTGTCTTCGGCTATAGGGATACATTTATCACCACTGAATCAATTTAATCATGTTTCCTCTTATATGTCTATTTATAAAACAAAGCAAATCTTATCAGTCCTCAAATATGAATTTTTATTTTAGTCTTTGCTTTCAATTTCAAAGCTTTTAACATCAACATAGCAGCAGTCAAGTTTCGAAAAAAGGTCTTGTAGATCTAAACGTTCCACCAGTCCCATCACTGGGTGCACTGTATAGATCAAAACAAACAAAAACAAAGCAAAAATTCGTAATACATCAAAACTTCATTCAATGCCCAGCTAGATTTTTTTCCCACCCGTTTCTCTCTATAGACTACAAATATTGGTGAACTCCATAGTATACACTGTTGGATTAAAGAAATAATTATTCTAGAAGACCGAAAAATTATAGTTTATGGTATTTTTATTTTGTTCGTTGTGTTTTTGTGTGTATTGAAGAGTCTCCTTTCCTTTAGTACATTTCTTATGGATTATTTTAAAATAAAGTTTTAACTTTTTTCCCAGGTAAATTTTACTATGTTCAAATCAAGGTCATTGGAGGCTAAACTAACAAGCAGGTATTTGGCAAGGATAGCACAAGAGATTTGTTGTTTCCGAAATGCATCACTTGGAGAGAATGTCTTCCTTGGAATTGACCTGATATCTATCTTGTGTATTCTGTTCTATTTTCAGTTATCGCATAATATTTTTCTTTCTTGTTGTTAATATTAGCATCTCATGATGTCATTTCCTTGAACTAGACCATGACATTACATTTTCAACACAATCCCTATGGTCATCATTTTGTCCATCCTGTGTGATTACTATTAGACACCGTAATTTTGTATGACCTGCTTTGCCTGAGATGACCTTCTGAGGCCAAGAGCTTTAGCTATGAGAATGTGTGTGGGACTTTCCCTCATGTTACCAGCACATGCCTATAACAAACGGTCGACGTTATCTACTTGGGCATATTTTCCTGCAGACCATAAATTTAAAAGTCAAATGCTAAAGTGGATAGCCCAAGCCGTTAGTTCTGGAAGATCTTTCAGTATTCTCCTTAGAGATGACAATTTGGAGTTTTCTTTATACAATTCTGCTGGGCCTCCAGGTTTCAGAACGAATTAAAAAAAAATATATATTTAATATCCCAAAAACCTTGTCTTCAGAATGATAGCTTGGCTTGATCATAAATTCAGAATTGAAAGCATGTCTGGTCATCTTGTTTTTAGGTCTTTCCGAATTGTATTCTGTGTGTCTAAATAACAAAATTCATTATCCGTTCTTTTTTTTTTTTTAAATTATTTCAGAGCCCCGGGCTGCTTCCTTGTAATGGCCGAGTTAAGTACAATTTGTATTGTGGACATGGGCGGCACCATCTTAGAGGTGTTGGTGATCTTTCTGCCTACTTGATGAAACCATCTTTTAACAATATAATAAGCCCTTAACCTAGGCATCTCTTAATCGGCATAATCATTTGATAAATACTATTTCTTTTGAAACATCGACTAAAGAGCGAAGTTAGTACGTTCTTTCTAATAGAATCATTTTTTAATGCAAATAAATTGAAAAATTATGTAAATTTAGGTCTTTTGATTATCGTAGTTGTTTGTATATTTGTATTTGTTTATTAAGTTCAAGCCACGACTTAAATGCACAATCCGTGTTTGCGGCATCATAGACGATTGAATAACAAAGGTATGTATTTATACATCTCATTATTTGTTGGTTATGTTGATTCAGCTTATGATGTAATAATATCTTAATCAACATTGGCACAAATTCCAAGACGTTTCTTTTCCTCTCGATCCGAACTCTTGTCGTGCCTGAAGAAATCATATGGAAAAGCAAGTTATTACCCTTATTATAAGGAAGACTGCCAGCATGAACAGCAATCAAATTTACAGGCAGTGCACTATTTAGAACCAGTTAAAGAGATCAGACATGAGAGGCGATGACGACAGATAAAGATCAGGGACGAAAGAGTAAAGGCGACAGAAGACGACATGGGTGGATAACACCAGACAGTGGACAGGGTCCAGCTTTGCCACAACTCAAACCCACATTAGAGACCAAGAAAGATGGATGGATCTGTCTGAAACAAACGTTATAGGTGGTGTCCTGACAACTCGCAGGGTTACGGGGCCGGTCTGACGCGAAATAGGTCATGCACATTCATTTCGGATCTTCACATAACAATCTCTGTCACTGCTTAAAATTCACGTCCAAAGATCTTACCTTGCAAAAATGCTACTTACCACCTATGTTGAAAACAAAGATGTGCCTTGACGAAAAGTAGGTAAAAACAGTGAATAAAGTGAATGATATAATCATTTAAACGGTATCTTGATGAACTGTCTGAATTGATGGCATTAAAACTGTTGTACAGAAGCATAATGCACACACACACACACACACACACACACACACACACACACACACACACACACACACACACACACACACACA
>JBCAUA010829185.1:0-11451 GCA_038406235.1 Peronia verruculata
GGATGGATGGATGGATGGATGGATGGATGGATGGATGGATGGATGGATGGATGGATGGATGGATGGATGGATGGAGAGAGGGAAGGAGTGAGGGAATGAGACACAGACAGATGACAGATGGATAGCGCGATGGCTGTGTGAATTTTTGGTTTGTTGGATGACTGACTGGGTGTAGATTGTTTGAGAAACTCTTGTAGTTAGAGGAGTTCTGTTAGCTATAAACCAATACATGTTTATATACCAATGAGTATCTGCAACCAACAGAACAACTACTTGTGTGACAGTGTGTTGATGTGTCTTTGTCTGTTCCCAGGCAAGAGTGTGAAGGCAAAGATGAGCAGGGGATGCGAGAGATCCTCAGAATGAAGGACAAACATGTGATAGAGCTGGAACATAGCAGGGCCACTATACAGGAGGAGAAAAGTATGCTGGCGCAGGAGCTTAGGTAAGTACTAGCAGTTGGTGGTAGTGGTGGTGGTTTTGGTGGAACTGATAGTGATGGTGGGGAAGTAGTGGTAGTTGCGATGTTGATGAACGTGTTGAGGAGGAAAATGCTGTGGATTTGTGGTGCCAGTGCTATTGGTGGTGGTGGTGTTGTGATAGTTTTCATGTGGTGCAGTAGGATGTTGGTTGTTGAAGGTGGTTATTCTGTTGTGGTGGTGGTGGTGGTTGATGGTTGTGCTGGTTTTAGTGGGTGTTGTTCATTGTTGATGGTGATGCTGTGATTTATATTTGATGATGGTAAGAGTTGTGATAATGGTTGAAACGGTAGTGGTTTTACCGAGTGATGTTACAAGTGATGCTAATGATATTGAGGGCAATGTTGCTCAGGATAAAGCATTAGTGGTGGTGCTAGTTTTTGTGGCATTAAAGTGGTAGTGACAGTGTTGGTGGTGATGTTGACGATGATGATGCTGTCAGTGGTGGTGATCACACTGGTGTTGATGTGATCATGTTTAGTTGGGATAGTGATGGTGGTAGTGGGATATTGAGTATCATCATGGTGCTGGTGGTTGCAGTGGTATTGATAGTGGCTAAATGTGGTATTTGGTGGGGTAGTAGTAATGTTAAGATAAGAAAGATGATAGTGTTGACCACATAGTCTCAGTGGTAGCTTGTGATGGTTTTGATTGTAGCAAAGTAACAGCATCAATAGAGATTATTGTGCTTTCAGTTCTGTATGAATGCTTTTCATGAGTGCTATGAATAAGCATAAAGCTTAGCTTCACTTTTGTCCATTTGTTGATGATGAAATGCTGGAGTCCTTTAATTTGGCATTTTCAAATATTCATCATATTTGTGATTAAACTATATTAATATCAGAATTATGTTGTAATAATTTGTAAAGATATTCACATCATTCTTTGCAGATACCAATAGACAAAGCTGTCATAGTCAGAAAAATGGAAGGAAAAGTAGTAATGGCTTGTAACTGTCCACTTTTGATTTCACAGAAAAGAATTGACCCGGATATCAAAAAAAAATATTCACGCTGTGTTTTTCTTGTTGTTGATACACAGAGCTTTTTAAGTCATAGAAATAGTTGTGAATCACACTGAATATTCAATGTTTCATCTCCCCAACCTATTTGCCCTCAGACTTGTGGACAGTGAGCTGAAGGAACTCCGTGAGCAGATCTCCATGTTCCAGCAAACCTTGGCCGTCAAGGATGAGATGATCATCAGCTTGACCAATCAGAATCAAGAGCTGAAGAACAACAACAACCCAGGGGTCACCAACATGGGCGATGGACCCGGCACACTCATCGACCCTGTCTCTCTAACAGCACAGAAGAAAGAGCTGGAAAGGTTGAATGTAAGTGGGATGTTTATACTTCCTGGGGCAAAGGTCAGCCAGTCTGTTTAACCTGAAATAGAGGACACTTGTGATCTAAGTGGGGAAATCCCAACTGAATGTGAAACTGATGGGTTTGTGTGGGGATTTTTTATAATCATCTGAAGTGTAGCCATTACCTACAGTTTATTTTCAGAAAGTGATGGTCCAGCTATCACCACCTTTGATTTATGATGTTTCAATTTCATAACACACAGTATTAAATAGCACTCTTATGTTTACAGTGAGCACCTAACAGGCTTTCTCTCTTTTTGATCATCATGTATCTGGCCAAGTCAACCAGCCATCAATCTAGCCATTCCTATTCCTCTAGCTGTCTGTCGATCTGTTTGGCTGTTCAAACTTCAAAGTGACCATTTATCCATACATCTATCCATTTACCCTCTTTTCCTTTATCCTTCCATCTGTTATCCTCTCATTCATCCATCCATCCATCCATCTCTCTACTCATTCATCCATCCACCCATCCATCAGTCTATCCATCCATCTATTCATCTGTCCATCCATTCATCCATGATCCGTCCATCTCTCTACCCATTCATCCATCTGATATCCATCCATCCATTAATTTTGTCCATTCATCCATTTCCTTCAGCTCTGCCCATAGTCTAATAACATGTCCTCCCAACATCACTATATCCATCTGTAAGACCACCTCATTTTTGTCTCTATCATTCCTACTATCCATCTTTCCAGTTGAGAACCCCTGTTTATTTACCTTTATTCAGACTTAACACAAATCTCCTGCTCTTTCCTTTCATATCTACTATTGATCCAAACTGTCACCTTGTAATCTTTCATAATTGTTACTATAGCGTCATTCCTTTGTCCCATTCAACTATCTGTTCAGTCTTCATTAATCACTATTTCATTCACTCCAATAGACTTCTGACCAGGTTTATTGAAATCTTTGTGTATAATTAACCCATCTGTTACCAGCAGTCCCAATTTAACTCTTTCCTTACCTTGACCTGTATGACGATTATTCTGTTTATTCTAGTCACATTTGAAAACTTTGACCTTTGGCAATTGTTTACGACCAAATTTGTGTGCTTGCTAATCAGATTGCGGGATTTAGTGGTAAGGCTTTGGTGCATACAAAGTGAGGAGTGTGAAATATTTCTTTCAGTGGTAGAAAAAGTATGTGTTTATTTCATTGACTCTTCAGTGTTGAAATCTTTAGGCTTCTCTCAATTGTTTAAAGGTGAAATATTGACTTGGTTATTATAATATTTTTTGTGAGATAATTGAACTTTTGTCAGGCTTTGAAAATAATGGTGTTTCATTATTGACATTGTGTGTCCATGAGTTTGGTGTAAAGTAATGAAATAATTTCTCCAAGTTCTTGGGATTTAGATCAAGACACTCAAAGATTAATAAAAGCCTTATTCAAGATCTGATTTTTTTATTTTTTTTTAATTACCTGATATTCATGGTGCCAGTGGCCTAGTGGTTGGGCCGTTGGATTGAGCATCTGAAGTTCCATGTTCGAATCCTGACGGTCCCAACATTTTGTCCTGGAAAAGGCAGTTTACACACATTTCCTGACTCCACTGAGGTTTGAATGGGTATAGACTATAGACAGTGATGGATATTGTTAGATTGATAAGGATTTGAGCGCAAAACAGGCAGCCAGCTTGCATGCTTCCCAGGAAGCTGAGAACTTTTATGAGTGTCTTCTTTGGGTCTGTTAGAGTAATAATAGATTGTAAAAGTGCTTAGATTCTGTAATTACGGGGATAAACAGTATATAAATACTCTCTGTTATGATAATTATTACATATTTTTGAAGTTATTACCATCTCTGGGAATTGAAAATCATTCCTTTTTGTTCACGTAATAAATGGAACATGCTATATTCTCTCCTAATTGATCATAATAAAAAGGAAGTATTAAAAGATATGTTGATACATTCGAGGTCAAATCTGTTAGTTTAATTCTCTATTCCATTTTCCATTGCTACTGTATTTCCTTATCATACAGGTTGTTTATTAAATCCAATACACTGCAGTACCAATATACTTTTCTCCACATCATGTACAAAACAAAACTAATTCTAGCAGTGTTATTGATATATTCAAAGAATTATGTTATTTTGCCCCTTTTTTTTTTTCCCCCTGCCTGGTCTAGGGTGTTCTGAAAACATATGTCACAGTAAGGGAGGTTATTTTGCACCAAAGTTGGTCATTTGGGTTAGATTTGAGTAGGTCACTCTTACAGTGCAAGACAGATATTGTACTAAATTGCTGAATATAGTTGCATACCTCGGCCAGGTCATGAAGCAGTTTTAATGCGAGTATAATCTACCTGTTTATTTGAATTAGAGAAATGTGATTTGATGGAAAATATATTCAGTTTATGGTAAGTTTGTAACTTTGGTTTGTTTTTTTTTCCCCTCCCGGTAAAATTTTATATCTCTTGCTTTCAGTGTTTCCCAATTATCAACAATATTGCAAACTGACATCCTTAAAATTAGAACTATGTGATCGTGGAGTTAAAGAGATGAAAAAGGGTGGTTTGTTGCATATATATTTAAGGATGATAGTTCTTTTCAGCTATCTTCCACTTTTTTTTTTTTTTTAATAGCATAATTGTGGGTCATTCTAAGCTTGAAAGTCTCTTTTCAAATGAAGAAATTTACAAGTTGAAAGCAAGGCAAGTGAAGCAGATTCTTTGCAGTGTATTTAAGAAAGGATCAGACTATAGAAATTTCACCTCTCTTATCATGACTTAATGTATCTGATCATACTGTGAATCATTTGAATTTATCAATCTTACTGTTACATGCTGTTGAGATATTATGACATAACCACCCTGAGACGGTTAAGAGACGAAATAGGATGAAATTGAGACATTATCCAAACAAATAATGCTGGCAATCATAGGCCTACATATGAAATGAGTTGATGCCTTTTTATAAGCTGTGATACTGAAGAAAAAGATAAATAGAAATTAATGGAATAAAATTTAATAAACTTTGAAGTCAGCAATTTATCCCTGCACATTTGAAAGGCTGAGTTCCTGTGAGAAAAGTTTTGGTGAAAGAAACCTTATATAAGTTTTGTCACCTGAAGATTATGATCACAGAAATGCACTGGAGTCAGATGAAGGGGGAAAATTGAGGAAGTGCTATATAAAAAAAAAAAAAAATGTCTCTTATGTCTTTGTTTGTGGAGCGAGCATGACGCACACTTGTATGGAAATGATTTTGCCTTGTCTCAGCTTTTAGTTGTACTCCCAATTTGAGCTTTTCCCATACCTGTTGTGAGAGTGTAAATGTTTGAGGTGTGTGTTGGGGTGGAAGGGAGGGGGGGGGAGGAATAGAGCTGAAAATATCTTTAAGGAATGATGGTCAAAGTTATGTTTTGGCTAAAAACAAATGCAGTTGCAGACCTCACAATGTTGGCTCTGTATCTAGTCCATATATGTCCTTCAGAAAAAATTTTGGTAGTCAAAATGGGTTTTCTCTGATTTTTTTCTCCAGGACACCTGCAAGGCCTATGAGGTCCAGAACAAGTTTCTGACCAAAGAAATTCTGGAACTCAATGCCCTGAGACAGCACGACGAGGCAAGGGAGAGGTTACTCAAAATGTGAGCATCTCCCACTCCTACTTGGGACATATTCTATATTTAGATAAACAAATAGAAAGGGAGACAGACAGACAGACTGATATCTGAACAACAGGGTAGACATACAGGCAGAAAAATAAGAGACCTTTGCTATGACAGGAAGAAAAAAAGAGGGAGACTGAGTGAATGAGTGACTGGATATGAATGATTGAGGTCTGTCATTTGGGAAGTCTGTTTGAGCATCTGTCTGTCTATCTGCCAGTTTATCTGTGAGTCAGTTATTTTATCAGCCAATCAGTCAGTATGTGAATCAGTGAGTATCAATGAAGAACACAGAGAGGGAGGGAAAAATTTAGCAAGGGACGAAAGAAAGGTATAAAGTGAGTGAGTGAGGGATAGATTAAGGCATAAGCAAACAAGTTTAGTAACTTTCTAGAATACCATGAATCATATTCATTCATAAGCAAACAAATGTAGTAACTTTCTAGAATACCATGAATCAAATTCTGTTCAGATTCTGAAACAAAATTGTCATTGTTATTTGACAGGAATGTGGCCAAACTAGAAGCACAGTATTACCAGACCCGCAGCAAATATCTCTATCTACTCAACGAGAAACAGGTGCCCGTTAGAGGTGAGTGTTATCATCTGTGGCAATGTATCTGTTCTTGTGACTTTGTTGTTGTTGCCCATTTATGTATTGTTGAAATTGGTTTTTACTGAGCTGTTCTGAATGTTTCCTGCAGATCGTTTGTTAACACTGCTTGTCATCACCTCCGTTATCACTTCAGGTAATGTTGTTATTTTGTTTTTTGTTGTTGATGTGGTGTTTTTTTTTTATTGTTTACTCAAAGTTACGACCATTTGCAGAAACATTTGCAGCTGTTACAATTACGATTGTGCTCATTGATTTTATTTTTATTTTTTTTTTGTTAGTTTCATTTATGTGGAAATATTGCCAATTTATTGGAGATTTATGTAAATATGAGTACCGGTATATCGATATGTTTGAATTTGTAATGTTTTCAAAGTTCGCCAAGGCAGCTTGTGCAAGTACCGGTACCTAAAAAGCTACTGGAATTATATTAAATCGGTACTTTTCATTGCTTAAGAGTATCTACCTTTGAATACTGTTTTGTTACGTACACATAACGATACTCATTTGGAAAGATGAAAGGGGAGATAATTGACTTAGTTTTTTCTCGCGGCACATGCGTGAGACGAAACTTGTACGGATAATGTATCATTAGAATCCCTTTGTCTTTGTGACACCTGATAATGTATCATTAGAATCTCTTTGTCTTTGTGACACCGGATAATGTATCATTAGAATACCTTTGTCTTCGTGACACTGGATAGTGTATCATTAGAATCCCTTTGTCTTCATGACACCGGATAATGTATCATTAGAATCCCTTTGTCTTCATGACACCGGATAATGTATCATTAGAATCCCTTTGTCTTCGTGAGACAAACTCTATCCTGCAGTGTTCTTTTCCGCTTTGCCTGCTTCATTTCCAAAACATTCTTTTTTTTTTTAAAAGGCTCTACTACCCACATCTCTTACTAACCACTGTTTGGCCTGTTGTGAGCTGTTATAGATGAGACATTTGAATATTGGGTCGTGTACATAAAACTTGTGAGAGAGTGTAAAATTGCTGTTATCACAGAATCGTAGGTGAACATGAAATTGTAGGTAAGGGCAGACTGATTATTTGTGTGGGAACAACTGTTGACTTTCTTTTTCTGTGCAATTTTACCTGAGGATGGCGCGGCCTGCAACAAAAGATCAACAAGAAAAGCAATGGCTTTTACTGCCCGAAATAATGGAGCATCTTTATATTGTCTTTGCATAAAAACCAGTATCTGTTTCAAGCAGTTTTTAGTGGTCAAACTACATAGCATTATTAAGATATTGTTCTGTTGCCAACTAGTTAAGGTGTGTCTCAAATCTAATTGTTTAAATTTGACTTTCAAGTGGCAGTCAGTACCGTCAAAACCAGGCGCAAAGAGGTCGAGGTGTATTGGAAATTATAGACGCTTACGCTGCATCGAGACATAATTATTAATCAGAACAAACTTAATGAGGTAACATTTAAAGGATGTGTGTTTGTGACGAGAATCAAACAGTTGGACAGAAGAAGAAACAACAAAATAAGGCCAAAACCCCGTCATCCAACCCTGTCTGCAACAATAATATTGTGGCAGATAATACACGGATTGGACTGTCGAGTCTCTCCAGACGGCGATGCCAGCTAAATGACTAAAAACAGTGTGCAGCCATTGTTTACTTTAAGAACACAAATGGAGCCTACTAGTGACTAGCACACTCTCCTTTCTTGCTCTCCTTGCATGAGTCAGATGTGCTGAAAATTATGTATATGGACATGCGTCAAGAAAATCAGACCGTTTCGAAGTGAATAATTTCTTGGATGTCCTCTTTGAGAATTCGGTCGACCGAAGGCACACAAAAAAAAAGGCAGCCAATCGTTAAGCTTGACAAATTGACACATGTGTCCAGTACTCTACGGATAACATTTTGGGGTATTGTCGATCTGTATTCTATACACTTATTGTGTTCAGTGGCTCAGCTGACCTACTTCTTTGGCTTCCAATAAATTCGTCCTATTTCCTCTTGGCCACATGGCCTACAACAGTAACCTCCCACATACACACTCACACATATAGACACCCACACACACCTTTGCTGTTGACATTCCTACCATAGCAAAGAAATCAATTGGGTCCACGCTCTAAAGCAACAAGGGGAAAAGTTTGAAAACCTCTTTAGATAGATCTATCACTGTGTAGGTTGCAGTTCGCCAGCTAGGATGAGTGAAACTTTTGAGTACTAAGAATAAGATTTCAGCTTTACATGAGTGCCCAATCTGGGCAGAAAAATAAATTGGAGGGTCAGAATTTTGGATTTGTTTGTTTATTTGTTTGTTTGTTGTTTATTTGTTTTGTTTGAAAATTTCCCGAATAGCGGCGTCTTGGCATAGCCTTATAAGTTCAAGGATTCTCTAACGAGCGGAACAGACACTCCAGAACACCGCTGTGCCACTTGGGGGGGGGGGGGGGAGACATCGATTCAGATTTTTTCTTTCCCGTTCCCGTGATAAGATTTCGACCTACAACGTTCTTCGAGACTGGCAAAAGACAGATGCGCGCAACACTCCTAAGCTTAACTCCTCAGTTATAGAGCTCCCCAGCGTCAAAGCATTGTTTTTACGAGCGTATGAAATAGCGCTCATGAATAATCAACGGATGATACGAGAACAGATAGCAACACATCAGCATCAAATTTATCTCCCTAGGTAAGCAGGATGTATAAATTTAGCAGAATTATAATAAGTTGAAAACATCTGACTTCTTTCATAATCAGACGAGTCCTTTGTTGATAGGGATACAGGGGGAGATCACCGAGAAACCAGATGTCACGCGCGTCAGATGTAAGGGACACCAATCAGCCATCAATAGGTCTCGGTTATTCAGTTCCCTTTGTTTACCATTGGAACCCAACTCAAAGTAAACATTTACATTTTGTCTACAGACGTAAATCTATATATCCATATTCTTTGTGATATATGAGAGCTCGAGGTAGTTTTTATTGATTCACTTTCTGACCCAGCATATGAAAATCAGTCCTATGAAACCTACTTACCGGTACATCTATTGAGAGACACACAGAGAGAGAGAGAGAGAGGAAGGCCCATTGGGGCAGTTCTCAGTTGGAGAGCTAATTGTTTTGACTCACTTCCAGCAATCATAGATGTACTGCTGACTCGGTGGTTGGTTGGCGAGTTCATCCTTTTCATTTTTGGAAACATTTGTTTACACTTTCCATGAGAAATTAAAGCTACCGTACCCCGGGTTTAAATACCGGTAATAGACGTGTTGTCAATAGAACAGTTTTTGATTCGATCATTTTGTCAGGACCCATACTTTTTGAGGAATTTTTATTTGTTTGTTTGTTTGTTTGTTTAATTTCAAGTTAGTGTTAAACATAGCTATAAGTGAAGTACATATGGGGTGCATAAACTCAAGTTTACTTGCCCTCAGTAAGGAAGTGATTAAATTTGACCATCTGTTCTTATATATATCGATCAACATATGCCTAAAATGTTCTCAGCTGTGTCTGGTGTTAGTTTTTAACTTATGAAATGAGGAATCTCATTGTTTTTCTCAGTCAGTACTTTCCTACATCACGTACTTGGTGAATTACACAAAGTCTATAAATTTGATTCTTTTTTCTGAAGGAATTTAATTAAAATTTTGTCGATCGGCTAAGTGCTAAAGTGTTATCCTTAGTTCATCAATAATATAAGAAATATTTATCTCGTGTCGCAACTATACATAGATCTGCTTGGCAAAGTTTTCGGTTTTTGTGTTTGTTTTTCTTAAGGCTATCAGTCCTAAGAAATTAGGATTATCTCGGCTTTTTTAGAAGTTGCCAATTTTTGCTCACAAATTTTGTGGGTAGAAATTTGGAATTTGGAAATTTTACCCCCACAGCGACACTCTGGCCTACTCTTCTATCGATTTTCAACTGCCAAGGGTTCTTTAACGTGCGTAACGTACACACGGGACCTCCGAAATATATTCGCCATTATCCGAGAAGGCTAGACGTCGGCTTCCCTATCTATAGGAAGCCAGGGGACCGTTTAGTCACTGAAAAACTGCGGGTTTTCGATCTGTGTGTCCTTCCATCCCCCGATGCAGGACCTGCGAGTCGATCCCGGCCTGTTTTCTCCATGAGCAGACTCCATACCACAGAGCCACTGCGTCCCTATTATTTTTCGGTTTCTGTCATTTAATCTATCTCAGTTCTCTTGGTGAATACAACTTTTCAACATTAGCATTCAAGACATAACTCAGCTCATCAAGTTGAATAAACTCGAGTTTCTTTTTCCTGACGAAATTGATTCATTTGGAACATCTGTTCTTCTTAGATCGATAAGCTCAGCGCTTGGTAGCTGTCCCCCATGTCGGACTTTAAAACATAAAATGAGTTATCCCGCCTCATAAATTATTCATACTGGGCATTGAATATTTTCACTTTTTTATACGGCATGGCTGAATGCAACTGCCAGTTTGGATTAGATCTTTACCACAAACTCTCGAAAAAAAGAGAGACTGTGGACAGACAGTTCAGGATGCGCTCACTATTCATTTGTGCTATGCGTGCGTTCAGTGCATTATTGTCCGAAGTGCGAAACTACACTCAGTGATGCATCTTGGTTGTCAGAGTATGGACAGAATAATTAATATATCCTATAGGCCTACCACTGAGTCTACCATCATTTGGTTTTCATGAGCTTATTTCTTTCATTTTTTTAAGGAAATTAATAGTTTCAGTATGCCTGTAGGCCTACATTGTAATTCCAACTGTGAAATCCCAAGTGTCTGTTTTGACACCGTTTTGAAATCGAAGAGCCCATTGTGAAGGGGAGAATTTATAAGCTGCAATTTGGCACCGGATATCTATTTTAGTATATCCAGTACCTGTGTGTTTTTGTGAATCTTTATACTCAGTATTGTGTCTGATTGTGAGTGGAATTAATTGTCCTCAAGAGCATAGAAAGTTTATATTATCTTATCGTATCTTATCTATCTTATCCTGTCCTATCCGTATCTTTTTATTACCATTGCATTGACTAGATATGTAACACGCTTGCCTTTAGTCTATGTCTCATTTCCAGTGGTTTGGTGAAATTCACATTCATAAATGACATATTTGAAGTTGAGATAACCGCGCTTTGGATAAAGTTTGACCGTGGAATAAAAGCCTAACAATTGGTTTCTTTTTGTTATTGTTCCTGAAGAATACAGGAATAGACCAGTACAACTTGGCAAAGTGCGGCATGCTGTTAAATTAACTCATCTAACTCACGAGACATCACTACATTAACAGAGGGCGTAATCTTGTGAAATGAGATATAAACACAGCATAGAAATACTTGTTCAGAAGGTACATTGAACGATAATCGTTGACGTGGGGGGGGGGGGGGGGGGGGGGGGGGGGGG
>JBCAUA010829196.1:0-14296 GCA_038406235.1 Peronia verruculata
ATAGTTACATGACATGCCAGGAGAGTTCAAAACCTCCCCCCCCCCCCCTTTCCCCCTCCCAAAGGGCACATTCCCAAGATTGCATCCTTGCACGTGCAAGGCAGCACCAAACTGTTTCGCCGTCACTATGCGGTGAAACTTTTCTATTTGCCTATGATTCCTCATTGCACAATAGGCCCATATCATCAATCTGTATTTTTTTTTTTTGTGCTTTTCAATTGCTGACAAAGAAAAAGAAGTGTTCATAAAAAAAAACCTGAATGATTCTGATCTATTGTCCCACTGAGGGAGAGATGAGATGTCAAACCTTTAAATGTCGAGTTCCTCCATTGACTGAGAAGTGCCGCCGCCCATGAAGCATCCTCAAGTTATTGAAAATGACCAGTTCACCTGGCTGCAGCCTATGCTGCAGCTGCAGATAGATAATGAAAAATACCAGTTATATACAGGCTTTATGTCCATACCCTGGCATTGCAAAAACTATCCTACAGTATTTTCCAGAACAAAGTCTTCACGGATGAACAGCCTCAACCCCTTGCCACTGTCATACTTACAGTGTGGACAATCATGGTGTAATCTGACATCAGACAGTCCACTTCAGGGAAAAATCTGTTAAGCATGTAGCGAAATGGGGAGGGAAGTGGAGGGAAGAGAAAGACAAGGACAAGAAGAAAGGGGATGTAAATTTTGACTGTAACTGGCCACGCCTCGATTAACTTTCTTTGTTTGCCAGCATGCGGGACAATACTCATAGCTGGTTCTGTGTATAAGAAGCTGGGCCTCCTGACTGGTCCATTTCAAAGAAAACAGAAATGTTAATGCCATTTACCAAGGAGGAAGATTGGTCAAAATGTACTTCTTCATGAATAAATAAAGTATTCTTATCTATTTGATGGGTAAAGTAGAAAGATCTAGATCCTTTCTTGAAGGACTTTTCATGAATTTGGAGAAATAAATGTCTCAACAGCAGCTTTCAACAATCTCGCTTTTTTTCACCGGAGTGCACAATACAGCCATTGTCGTACTGAATTAATGTTCCGTTAAACCCCAACACAATAACAACAACAGGGATAATGTATTTTATCCTCCACACACAACACATCCACACTCACATACTCTCTCTCTCTCACACACACACACATAAATATACTGATCTGAGATTGAAAGAAAAGAGTACATCTAAATCTAAAGCTGCAGAGATGCGTCATCTTCAGTTTCATTCAACTGATTTAGGTAAAAAATGAAAGCTACAAAATTACCAATGAATAAGAGCAGGTTTAACAAAGCAGGCTCATTTGTATTCAGTTCATGAATTTCATGGTCTCCTGTGGATTTTTATGCTCTGAACGATTTTAGTGCTGCATTAAACTGCTTTCCTTTCTGTGCGCATTTGGGGTCACAGCAAGGTGGGGCACAGATGTTTTTTTCCACGCATCTAGTGGTTTCATCCTGGACAAAAAATGCTTGATAATTACTGAGGCCACAGGAGAGAGAACCACAGTGTATGATAAATCTAATCTTACTTATACTGCTGCGGCACTAGAAAATTAATTAATGCTCATTGGGAAGAAACTGGCACAGAAATCAGTTGAAATAAAAAGTTGTAGTCTTTTTTATTTTTTCTTATCTTCCATTTCCCCTCTCTCACTCTCTATTTCTCAATCAAACAGTCACTGTCACACTCATACAAACAAACACAAAAACTAAAACACACACACATATATACAAGCAGAGAAACAAACATTAACACATGCACATTTTTTTTTTAGTCAAACAGTTGCTGCACACACATACAAACACACACACACTAACACACAAACATATACAGAACATGCAGACAAACATACACTAACACGTGCATGCATATACATACACACAGAAAGGAAAGAACATTGCATTTGGGGTACAAAGGCAAGTGAAACACACATTAGGATACATGTATATAATATCAGAGGTGGAGCAATTGGCCCTGTGAATAGCCAGCGGTTAGGAAAAAAATCAAGAAGCTTATACTATTTATACAGGAGTGCTAACTCATGACACCGCCATAACAAAATACCACGTGTCTCACGTGCCAACACTGGATGCCGTGGCCCTGGAGGCATTGCTATTTTGCAATGCTTAGCGTCCTTTGCCACGCACGGAATTAGCCACTATTCTGATTTATTAAATACTGTCTTGTAAACATACTGATTCATTTTTTTTTTTTTTTTTAAATGAGAGCTATAGCAAGGACAGAATACAACAGACTTGGAATCATGAGATAATGACATTGTGAGTTTCGTTCATGAACATGTGGTAACATAATAACATCAGCATTAACTAGGTGTCCTGCCTCCACTGGCATGGCTCCACACTCAGCACGCGTGATGTTATGAGTCCGCAATCCATTACAATAGTACAAGTTCCTTGGGAAAAAATCCAGAATAAATAACATGGCAGTTTGCCAGAGGGTTCAAACTCTGGACAAACAGACATCAACTTTTTTAAGGCTACATATACATGACAGATGAAAGAAAAGATGCAAATTTACTTTATGTCAAAAACTTGCTGTCATGACCTCCCAGATTCTCATGAAAAAAAAACAACATAAAACAATAAAAAAGAATGAATGAAGGCAAACCTACTTTGTAGTCACCTTTAGAATGGAAAACCCAATGAATGCACTTTGTCAAGTTAACAGCTATTGAGTATGGTAATCATATACGGGATCATCCAAAAATAGGCAATGGCCTGTAAAACAATTAAAACAGTGATGACTATTCAGTCACATGAACTGATGGCAATAAACAGCAGCTGAGTTGTTCTCACCATTAAATATTTTAATGGCATTGGCAACATGTATATAATAAATTCCCCTCCAGCGGTTTTGGATGCTAACTCAGTCACTGAATCAACCAACGATTTTAATTTCTAATTTTTAACCCTTTGAATCCTGTTCACCAGCGCCTAAGAAACACCTGTCCCTGGCCTTCTGGGCTGAGAACACGGATTTCTCATTTCATGTTCAATATTTTTTGTAAACACAATCCTCAAATGCGTTCATGAGCGAAGATATTTGTAATGAACGTAGTCCTAAATGTCCTTGCCTCAACACGACCTATTAGATCTAATCTTATCTGTAGTGGACACGTAGGACTGGAGTAAGTGTGTCAACCCATTCTAGCGGATTGTGGGGTATTTGACACCGGAAAATCTGCCCGGTATACCGGGCTGTCGGGTTCAGTGGGTTAATGGCAAAGTTCCATCAATCACATCATACTTCATAATACATGGGTATTTAACAAGTATGAAAGCAGTCAAGGCTTTGTCATCCATAGGATGCTCTAAAATTCTTAAGTAAGTCAATTTTTTTTTTTGTTTGTTTTCTGACATGCCTTTCAATATTAAGAAAACAGTACTATCTTAACTTCAAGTGTGTGCCTTTTGTGGGTAGAGACTGGGACTTTAGAAATTTTGTCCACAGAGTGGTGTATCTATCTACTCTTTATCTGATTGACAAGGGTTCTTCAATGTGTGTAACTGAATCTCTGAAACCTGTTCACCTTTAT
Organism: Peronia verruculata; assembly: GCA_038406235.1. Taxonomy (NCBI): domain Eukaryota; kingdom Metazoa; phylum Mollusca; class Gastropoda; order Systellommatophora; family Onchidiidae; genus Peronia; species Peronia verruculata. The sequence goes on from JBCAUA010829196.1 coordinate 3,552, forward strand.
CCTGACCTAAGAAGTCAAGGGAATTTGAGTTACTGAAAAAATGCAGGGAGTTAGTTTATAATATTTCCCATTCCCTCATAGAGTTCAAACTTGTGACACAAGTTTTTCATTGAGGAGCAAACATCCAACCCCTCGGCCAGTGCACCTCCAGTGCGAAGGTCTAGACTCTGGCCTTCCGTAAGTATGGCTAAATGGTTGAAGCTGTTCATCCATATGAATGGCAAAGGGGTTGAGGCTGGCCATCTGTCTGCACGATAAGCCTGTCCTTTCCAAACACTATGCTTTAAAGCTTCAAAGATTTTATTTTCTATTTGCCATAACTTAATTGTAGTATCAACCTTCTGCCACAACAGAAAAGAACCTCCAAAGGAAGACAAGGCAATGAAAGCATGGCAAATATGATAAAACATTTCGAACTCTTACTAAAATATTCATTCTCATGTCTGCAGCTGGTGGCCAATGAGATACAGTAGTCTCCGGATATAAGCACGGTGGTGGAACGAGTTGAAAAGTGTGCTTATATGCGGAGCATGCATATATGCAGAGTGAGACAGGGAACGTAACAATTACACTTTATACCTAAAAAATTTCCCCACTCTACTCTAGGCCTCCACCACACTACACACGCTCAATGTGGACCAGTTTTTTTCTGACAAAGAGATCATCCAAGCGACATGAGCGCATCAAGTACCGGCGCCTGCAATGTGCTGTACTGCCTTGCAAGTTCGCGTAAGAACTGTAGGAAACACGTCGCGTCGGAGATTGTCTTTGATATGGGGCCGGCCGCACTGTGGTTCACACGTGGATGTTACCTTACCCCTGAGAAAACCCTGGGAAGTCGGACTTTGTGTTTCTCACAGCGGGGATCTTGGTCACTGGACTAGGGGGTGGTAAGGATCCCCCCCCCGGCCACACGGGTAAGGATTCCCCCCCCCCCCACTAGGCTCGAGAGTTGGGAGGCTCGTGTTGATTACAGTATGCACTGTAATAAGTCACACTGACGGATGATGGGTCTTTATTCAGAGGGTCCACTGTAGCTCATATTGCTAGCTGAATTTTACTTTTTTTCACTTGCTAAGTGTGCTTGTATGCGGAGTGAGCGTGCTTATATGCATATGAATTATATAGCAAAAAATCCGTCATGGGACCAAAGCATGCTTATTCGGAGTGCTTATATCCGGAGACTACTGTACTAAAATATTCATTCTCATGTATGCAGCTGGTGGCCAATGAGATGCTAAAATATTCATTCACATGTATGCGGCTGGTGGCCAATGAGGTGGCATTCAAAATGTCAGTAACCCATCTTTATTATGACAGTACAAGCAAATAGCGGCTGTCTGTGATGAATATCTCAACTATTTCAGTGTTGGGGAGAAGATGCAGCCATGAATGGGAAAAAGTAAATACAGATATAAGTGACAGCAGAAAATGTAGAAAAAAGAATAGTTACTACGTTAGGTGAATTCATGATGGCCTTTGCAAACATCTCATATGCCTGAAAGTATCGTTCCACATCTTCCTGAAAGAGAGGGGGAAAAATACAAAGTCTTTCACTAAGAAGGATTATCTTTATATTTCATATGAGACGTGACATGACAAAATGAGGCACTCGTCAAATTTTAAGCAAAGGGGTTGAGTTATTGGTATCACTGGGAAGATTATTCAATTTCCTTCCTGTGTGTGAACAAGTTTTTGTTCTACCTTAAGTAAAAGTTGAGATATTGGCCTGTTGCAGCGGCTGAATTTCGTGAGAAAATGGCAAATCATTTTGTAAATCCTTATTAAGCCATGTCACTAAATTACAATTTTTGGGCTTTTACTCAGTCTTTTTTAGCACAGTTGACCCTGAAATGCAATTTTAGATTGATATAGAAAGGTTCTATGAAGAAAAAAAAAATGTATTGAAAATTCATTCATTGTTGAAAAACACATGATTTGTCTGATTGCCTCATAATGACAAGTGCCTATTTCATCGTGTCGCGTCTCATACATTATCAAGGAGCAGGTTTACATTGTCATGATAATAAATTACAACCACAAATATAAGTAATATGTCTTAAGATCTCACTATTTCATTTTTCCAAAGAATGAATACCCATAAGTATGTGGACTTAATTGTCATGAGTAGAACCAGAGCAAGGCTGACTTCAGAAAAACTGTTGCAAACTTAATAAGTGTGTCACTGATGTCAAAAATGAATTTTTATTATGCGCATGATTAGTTCTTATATGCAATAACCATCCACATCTTTCAAGAGTATTCCAATAGATTAAAAAGATGGTGCAACCTGAATAAAGATAAAGTTTGATACATAGACATCCTGGTGTGGTATTTCACTTCAATGTTCACATTCTGTACTTTTAAAATAAAAGAACAAAAAAGTGAGACACAAAACAGAAAAAACATATGGACAAAAGTTCTTTTACAAAAATGATATTCTAGGTGATAATTTATTGACTGGACACCGCAGATTACTGGACTGGTTTCATCAGTCATATAGAAAACACCACTGACAACAAAACACCACTGACAACAAAACACCTCTGACAAAACAAAACACGTCTGACAACAAAACACCTCGGATAAAAAACCTCTGGCAACAAAACACCACTGACAACAAAACACCTCTGGCAACAAAACACCTTTGACAAAAAACCTCTGGCAACAAAACACCACTGACAACAAAACACTTCGGACAACAAAACACCTCTGACAATAAAACACCACTGACAACAAAATACCACTGACAACAAAACACCTCTGACAACAAAACACCACTGGCAACAAAACATCACTGACAACAAAACACCTCTGGCAACAAAACACCTCTGGCAAGAAAACATCACTGACAACAAAACACCTCTGCCAACAAAACACCTCTGGCAAGAAAACATCACTGACAACAAAACACCTCTGGCAACAAAACACCTCTGACAAAAAACCTCTGGCAACAAAACATCACTGACAACAAAACACCTGACAACAAAACACCACTGACAACAAAACACCTCTGACAACAAAACACCTCTGACAACAAAACACCTCTAACACCCAAACACCTCTGACAACAAAACACCTCTGACAACAAAACACCTCTGACAACAAAACACCTCTGGTAGAAAACACCACTGAAAACCAAATACCTAAGTCTCATATGAAACACAGACTTACCTCTTTCACAGCTAGTGGACCTTCAAATGGAGGTGCCCAGTACACAGCCACTATCTGATCGGGAAAAGATACACAAACATCAGTGAATAACATTACTAACATTATTGACTTGCATATACTCTAAACTTATCTCATGGCATATTATTTATTTAAGTTGCCTAGAAACAGATAATCAAACCTCAGAAGTGATAATAATGAATTGCATGACCATTTCTAGAATTTGGCATGTGTTTCTAGTCATATATGAGTGCATTAAAAAGACTTCTTGGTTGATGGAAAAATCACTTCATAGTTCCACATTTCCCTTCTGTCAGACATTGAGGAAATTCGACACAAGTTGAGGACACCCATGAATGATAGCTTTATGCACAAAAAAGTTTGATATGACTTTATGCCCGATTGTTTTAGACGTGACTTTCCATGTGGCAGAATTTGATAGCATCAGTGCGTTAAACTACAATATAGATAGCAAAGGATATCACAGCCACCTCACTCCTTATCCAACCAGAGAAAAAAGATTACAACTTTCGCATCAGATAAGGAAATGGATAACTCTTAACTGTCTTGTTATCTAAATTACCGTTATGGAACATTGGGCAATATGTGTGCTCTGGTAAGCCAATCACAGTGTTCCTATCTTGATCTGACTGACATCGCTCTTGCTATACTTGTGTCACAAACAGGTAGACATTTTCATGCATTTGCTTGTAGATATCTAAATACCACAAAACAGCAGCTAATATCTCTACATCATCTTTGCTTACCTCTCCCATGTGGTTGAGCTTGATGTGAGGTTTTTGATTGACAATGTGCGTTGGATAGTCCCTGAGAGTGAAAGAAAAAGATGCTCACACTGACATTCACAAGTGAGAGACAATTTCAATTTAATTGTCAAGAGTTGGCAAGTGGATGATTATGGCTTAAATGCTCTATCCTCATCATCAAATGATGTAAGAAAGGAATACATCTCTGACAATATATTGTGATGATATTCCTTGTAATTTAACTAAAACCAAACAATTTCATAACTGAAATATGTCCTTATATATTCAATTTCCTAGGACAACAGATATCTTAAAAATATGGTGTTTCAAGTACCCTATCAAATTTGCTTTGTGTGTGTGTGTGGGGGGGGGGGTGTAACACCAAATATGAGCAGTATTCTTATTCATTCACTTTAATTCACAATTAAATCACTATATACAAAATATTTCAAGAAATGCTACAAAAAATATAATCTAAATCTATAAATGTCATAAAATTCTAGAGTTTGATTTGAACTGAGATCTGATTTTGTAGTCAACATCAAAGAATAACAAAATAAACACAAAAGTCTATGGAGTGAAATTTAACTTTGAATAAACTACAGAAGTAATACAAGCTTTCTAAGCAAAGTGCCATAAGGGTAGCTCAATCAAACCTGCTATAATGCACTTTCTGAAAAGTTGCTGGAACAGTGGTCAATGTTTCAAATGCGGTTGGGTGATTGATTCTAAATTCATCAGCAATTGAGAAGACATCAAGAAAGGCACTTTCTCCACCAGTGACACACTCGTCAAACCTGAACCCGGACAGAAATGCAGTAGTACGAGTCTCAATGGAGAAATCTGAGGTCAGTGACATTATAGTGATTGCTGGGCATTTCCATAACATTCTATTTCAGAAACCGATCTCAATCTTTATTGTATCTGCTTCTGTCAAGATCTAATGACAAGTAACAAAAGTCACCATTACTGTCCATCTCACATAATTAGCTAATCTGTCTACCTTGCAGTCTACCTTTACGATATCAAAATAAAGACTTGTACATTGATATCTGGATAGTCACCTTAGAACATTGACACTACAAACGTACCAATCTCTTTCCCAGTGAGTAACAGTTTTCTGTGGCTGCAAATTTGTGTTGACTGTGTACATGGTAAGAATCTCTGAGATCAGGATGATGATCTGATGTTTCAGTAGAGAATGCAACTTTCAATGATTGTATGTATTACAGTTACGCTGGGATAGAGCTGACTATATTTAACTGACAAGTGATTCTTTGAACCGTAGTGGCCAAACAAGAATGATTGGTGAGGTCACTCTGCCTAATGTCTAGTAATATCAGTTTTCAGAGTGAACGACACTGATGTCATAGTGTTCACAAGAACGAAACCACAGAGATCTTACTTAAGGCAGTGCAGCAGCTGCAGTCCAGGAGGTGATTCAAAATACGCCAGATCCTGGTGAAGGTCCAGGTGAATTTCTGAGTAGGCGACATTGATTGGATCCTCTACAGTTATGACATCAAAAGTCTGGAATCATCATGTCCCATCATTAGAAAGTTCTCACTGAATTGATTTCGGCAAAATTTCATAAGAACTTTTTAATAATTCTGGTGCAATATTTTGAAAATTACAGCCCTTCACTCTACAGCTTAGGAAAAGGTACACTGTGACACGTTAAACAGCACAAAAATAACAATGTTGAATTCCACAATTGTTTAGACAGAATAGATGTGCTACATTGGCAAATACTTTCTGCACACAAGGCATTCAGTAAAAAAAGAAAAAATGAGAGGCAACTTACTGTTCCATATATTGTATTAAACAAAGGCCCTATGAGCTCAGCTACCTGTCAATAGAGTCAGCAATACAGTCCATCATTAAACAATGCCAAAAACATTTCTACACAAGTATTATTTTGTCATCTTTTACTTGCAGAACACATGTTGCATGGCAATCACTGAACATCACAATTGCTGGGCAGCCTGATAATAGGTGAATGTTTGTTGATTTTTTATGACTTGAGTCTGTGCAGCGAAATGTTTTGCTGAAGTCTGTGAAATCTGACCCCGGCTTAAGAAATTTCTGAGACCAACAGATCTGTAAGATGGGCCATGCGTAAAGACTGGGAACTTGAACTTACAAAGTGATAACACAATCATACTCAGTCACTAAATTTAGCAAAATAAATCTTCCACTTCAGGCAGGTCTGTGAACCGAACTGCATGATTCCAGTAATGCACAAGTGACAAATTGTGACTGTTTGTGAATGTCTGTCTCATTCTTATTCAAATCTTGCTGCAAATCTACAGTTTACTATTATACGTATCTTGTCCGATGAAAAATGAGCTTCAGGAGATGAATACAGTGACTGTGTTTGAATGCCAGTTTCGCATTGCATTAACTCAGAAACTGCAACTATACATGATTGAAACAAAATTGCTTAATGCTTCTTCCTTTGTGTACTCTCTGTATTTCTTCTGAATCTAAAGCAGGCTTGAAATTCATACAATCTAAAGATACATCTAAAGATTGTTAAGCAATGTCATTGGTCAAAATTGACATCAGATGAAACGAGGTATATGTGCTTTTATATAACTGAGCAATATCTTAAGCAAACAGAGGGTTATGTAAAATGCATATGTGTTTGCTGCTGAACGCCAAAAACTTTCAAGAGACATGAGTTCAATGCAAGAGCCATCCTTTGTTTATGTATGGAAAATTCATTAGAGTATTACTATAAATAATCAGGCATCATCTGTGATCTACAACTGCCAATTCTTTGGCTTCATTTTATTTAAAGAGTGTGGGACTTAACTTTTTTACACTACCCTTCACAAATAATTGAGAGAGGGAACAACTTATATGGTAATCACATGAAAGGAAGGTTCATTCTTACAGGCCATCTGTGGGAAAATAGGAAATGGCTCAGACAAATTACAAAGCCATGTCTTATATGGCTAGATAGAGCCTAAGGGGAGCACAGGAGAGACCAACTAAGGGAACATGTCTTGTGTGCAAGGCAAATGAGGCAGAAGTCCTGCCAAGTGATTCTGAGCTATGACCGTTTCTAACTATTTTCCATCTCGGGTACCAAATTATTTCTTTCATGTTTTTCACAAATTGAAAATGTAGCTGTTTTAACCTGGAAAGAAAAACAAAACAAAAATTATAATGGAATAAATTTTGGTATGTGAGTCGGAAGATAATTAAAATCAGCCATAACTCCAGATTGCCCAGCAGGACTTCTGACTCATTTCCCTAGGCGTAACACACATTGGATGAACAGCATGGGAAAGTGGACCAATTTGCTCTGAATCATTGATCCAAACCGCTAAAGACAGGGAGATATGGAGACAATTACACAGCATGACTGGAAGTGGGTGCTTTGTATGCGGAACCTTTCAGTATCAATTCTCTTTCAAGGCACTGTAACTATCATCTCATGTTTGAAATGTCCTTGTGTTTCATGAGAACATCGATACCAATAGACTATCACCTCAACACAGACAGCGGTGTTTCTCTGTATACATTTAAGAATGGACTGTTGGGAATCTCAGTGTTCTATCATACAGCATAAATATTGTGTGTTCTCATCATGTGACAGGAGACATTCAGTGTCTTTGTTGGCAGTGTGGAACACACTGCATTGTGACCAAGTAGTACGTTACGGGTTATTGCACAGAGAACCACTGGAATAATAATATTTAAGAGGGTAAAGAGAAAGGGTAATTTCTTTTTTGTATGGTAATTGAAAAGTCCTTACAATTTGTGCCACATGTAACAACTGGATTTCAGCTTAGGTGTTATCAGAGGCTTTGGCCATAGAGAGGCTCAGAGTGGTTCAATACTTGCTAGTTCTTTACAAAGACAGCTAGATGATCAGCAATCATACCATGAATGATAGTTTCTGTTTTACCTTAGACACCTCCTCATCCTCTGTGGGGACACCCTGGACCAGACACATCCCATCTTCATTGATCTTTTGCAGCCATCTGGAAAGCAACACCAGTTTTACAATACAAATTTGATCTCAGTCCAGAAAAATGCAAGTTTTCCAGGAAATGCGAGGTCATTGTAACATTTTTATGATAAGGTTCAAATTATCATAAACAGATTGTATAGGATACCATAAACATAGTTCAATTGGTTTTCTTTCTTTGTTTTTTTCAATATTTCATGTCTTCAGTCTAATTTTTATGCACTGTTTCCAGATATCAAATATACTACCTTACCTTAGACGACCTTTATCTGTCCAAATCTCCTCATAAGAAATGCAAGGAATTTCCTGTGAATTGAAATGGACTTTGCTTCACATTTTGCAGGTGCAATTTGCATGATAGGAAAGTCACCGACTATAAGAGTATTGAATGACTTTTCATAAAGCCTAAGCTGTAATCATCAGTAATGAAATGGTGTTGTATTGCAAATGAAGCAACTTTTTCATGTCACACCACCTAGTATTGAGTGGAACTAATCGCAACCTATACTGTCGCATTGCGCAAGTCTTGAACACACTGAACTGCAACTCTCCACGTTGTGCCACATGAATATTGAGTTTCAGAGTTTCCTTGTTTTTATGTTGTAAAATTGATGCACATTATTTTTTTTGTAAGTAATATGAGATTTCATCTGACAAAATACGAAATAAAATGAGTCACCAGAAATTTGTTTTTATGTTCTATACGTTGTAAAAAAACCTCACCTCAACCCAAAATGGTGTGTTTACAAGGAATTTCTATTCAAAATCAGTACGTCAGGAGCGAATATTGGATTTGAGCAAGGCGTGATGTGAAAATGTTAAATGATAATAATGATGATGTTCATTTAATTGACATTTCCTTTCATCTACAGCAATACCATATGTACATTTTATATGTTTTCATATAATTTTCATGTTATATGTTTTAAGCGGGCTCGAAAATTTGGCTAGCGATATTAGTTTCTTTTATTATTCTTTTATTATTAACTCAATTCAAAATTCTTCATATTGTTTTTCCACTTTTTTTATGTATTTGATTAGTTGCCGGTGGGCAGTCATCTTAATTTTAATATGTAAAATGCTGCTGATGATGATGATGATATCGATAATTATAATAATGAGAAGAAAAAAAGAATAATCATTCTCATCACTTGCCCCTTGAGAATTAAAAAGATTTTTAAAATGTGGTAAGCGCCATCACTTAATTGAATTTTTTAGCATGTGGAGCTCTACCGATTATTCATTTTATTATTATTTTTTTTTTTTTCAGTGTATTGTCAGTTGCCGGTAGACAGACTGTCTTAAATTTTAATACATTTTTATAATAATAATTGTGATTGTTGCCCTGAAGAAGAGTTAATTTGGCTCAAAAATTTGGCTTTCACTTTCAATATCAAGATGAAGTTGTTTATATGTTATTTGCTTTTTTTGTTTAATTTAGTTAGTTCCGGTTGGACAGTCTTTTTTTTTTTTCTGTTTTATAAAATGATGATGAAACAATAACAATAAAGACAACAGTAATAGTAACGATACGATGACGACGCGACAAAGAAAAAAATAATTCTAAGAGGTCTTTTGAAACCAACTTCTTTTCCTGGGCGAAAGTGGGTGGAGTGACCAGGAAGGTCCCTTGACCAATCCTGGCCTTCCATTGATCTATCAGTATAGATCTCGTGACAAACAGTTGAATTGAATTGATTCAACCGGGAGCTCAGGTTTGAACTAGATCTAGTCTATATAACCGGACATTGATTTCCGGGCCCTTAATGAAACAGCAGCTGCTGCCTGGAGCAAGGTTGATGTGGAACTGAGCTGTGTGTGTTGATAGAGGAAGGTTTGCTTCAGCAGGACCCAGCTGAGGTTCGAGTGACTATGAAGTACGATATAAAAGAGTTCTGATATCTGGCCATGTAAAATTAAGCATAATGGGGGAAGAGAGATTCAGGGGCGGAAAGGGGGGGGGGGGCATCACAGGGATAGGGCAAGAAAAGTGTAAGCTCATATAAATGATACGCCCTGTCCTTGTGTTAGACCGTATATCCTTTCTCCCCTCTGTTCTGTGCGTTCGTCCGTCCACATTTTGTTTTTTCAGCCAACCATCCATCTTTCTATCCGCCCTCCCGTCCATCCGTCATCCAATGGTTCGTCTGTCCGTCTGTACGTTCGTCCTTCCTGCCTTCCATCCATCCATCCATCCATCCATTTTTTCATCCATAAATCCATGTATCCATTTATCCATCCATCTATCCACCCATCCATTCAGCCATTCATTCATCTTTCCGTCGTCCGTCTGTGGTTTATTTCTCTGCCTTGATGTGTCTTTGCCAGGTTCTCTATCCTTCCTTCTTCCTGTCGGTCGATCAGTTGATCGAGCGATCGATCGATCGATCGATTGTCATTCTGTCTCGCGTTTTTCCATCCCATCCAGCATTGTCATACTTCCTTGGTTCCTGTAATGCACGGAGCTGCAGCTGCTGTTATAGCGACAGCAGCAACAAGGATACTTTACCATCTGATAGAGTGAAAGCAGCGAGTTTTTTATAGTACGAGTAACCTCTGACCCAGTCTCTCCAACTTCCAGCTCCTTCACTGTTTATTTCCGGAATCCTGTCCTAAAACCCGTAAGGCTCGACGTGAGGTCTACCAGCCAGCTTTATAAGGAGGGCGTAAGCCCTTCGCATGTTTACAGGCTCACGTTGAACGATAGCCCCAGGCTATCGGTCCTAACTTGGCTGATGGGACAGGAAATCATAGATAGATAGATAGATAGATAGATAGATAGATAGATAGATAGATAGATAGATAAATAGATAGATAGATAGATA
>JBCAUA010829207.1:0-14294 GCA_038406235.1 Peronia verruculata
CCGCACGTATTACATTTAATTTTATTTGGTGGTAGTTTTGGAGCTCCTATTCTTCCTCTTACTATCTTCTGTGTTATTTGGTTATTATTTTTGCTCTGTATTTGTGGTTTTAGCCTGGCTTCTGGGTGAAACCGCCGTGAATAGTCGTTTTTATGGTCCTTCCCATTGATCTTGCCAATCTTGTTGAATCTTTTCTCCTATCATACTTTTTACCTACTTTGCTGAGGCCTGCAATTATATCTATGTTGTCCTTTAGGGTGCCGTTTTTTGGCTAGCCTGTCCCCGATCTCATTCCCATCTATTCCTACGTGTGCTTGTACCCATAGTACTCTTATTCTTCTGTCTTGTTTTACTTGTTCTGTATTAGCTTTTAGTATTTCTTCTTTTATATCTTCTCTTTCTGTTTTCTTCCTGCTATCTAATCCTTTGATACTGGCCATAGAATCTGTTATTATCGTTAAATTTTTATGTTCTGTTTGTCTAAAAGTCTCTATGGCTGTTCTGATTGCTGTTATTTCTGCTGTATAGATAGATGCTTTATCACTTAGTCTTTTTTCTATTGCCGTTTTAGATTCTGGGAAGTACATCCCCAATTCCTATCTTTTCTTCCTTAGTTTTTGAACCGTCTGTAAAACATAAGAGTTGATTGGTTCCTGCTTTCATCAAATTTCTCTAATGCAGCCATTTTTATTACTATTGTTTCTTTCTTACGTACATTCATTGCTATGCTGACGTCTGTTTCTATTGGCTGCAGTTCCCATGGTGGGATCTTTGTTTTATGTATCACTTTCATACTATTTAGGTTTCCCTTCATCATTTTCTCTAGTTCCTTTATATACAGCTTCTGATTTCTGGTTCATGGTATGGGAGACTTTTACTGGTCCGAAAGTGAATTGCTTCATATGCTGGGTGGTCTTTGTCCAAATATACCTTGGAACAGTAGTTTAGTGCTATCTGTTTTCTTCTAAGCTCCAAGGGGGCTATTCCCACCATCACTTCCAGTGCCTGTGCATTACTATTTATTGCTGCTCCCGTTATTGTACGTAGGGCTTGGTTTTGAACTTTATCTCTTTGTTCTCGCTGCCCCTCCGTACACTATTGCTCCGTAGTCTAGTTTCCCTAGTACAATTGCCTTGTAGGCCATGAGTAGGCATTTCTGGTGTACTCCCCATCCTCTTCCTTTTGTGTATTTTAGCATGTTTAGTCTCGGTGTTATTGACTGTTTCAGTTCATCTATATGTGCTTTCCAGCACAGGTTTTGGTCTAACGTTAGGCCTAAAAATTTAGTTCTGCTGACTATTTCTATTGGTTCACCTTCTACCGTTAATCTGGCCTGTTGTTTTTTCGATCTCTGTGCTCTAAAAATCATCGCTGTCGTTTTTCCTGTGTTTATTTTTAACCCCCATTTTTTCATCCATCTAGTTATTCTGTCTAGATTTCTTTGCATTGTAATTTGGGCTCTCTTTATGTTTCCGTCTGTTACCCACAGGGCTGAGTCGTCAGCGAATTGCGAAAGGCTGATTGACTCTCTATCTATTTCTTGCTCTAAATCGTTTATCAGAATTGTAAAAAGTGTGGGTGAAAGTACCGCTCCCTGTGGTGTTCCGTTTTCTTGTGTATACGTTTCCGATAGTTCATTGTTTACCCTAACTTGAAATTTACGATCATTTAGAAATGCTTCTAGGTAGTTTACTATCTGTTATTCCCATCTTCTTTGCTTTGGAGTACGGTGCATTCTGGTCAAGCGCCGACGTTATTATAATAAAAACATTCCATTTGAAATTTAAAGGAAAAAAAAAAAAGTCGCTGAGATCACACTGCCTTGTTACCTTTTCTGTTTTCAGTCACAACCACATTTTTTCTCTCGTAATTACGCGATCTTCCATAGTCAATCCATTCATACATCTATTGAGTCCACTCCATTCTATTTATCGGCATTATTCTTCCCGCCCTATTCTTACTATGAAAACATACTCTAACTACTAACCAGTTGACCAGATTACAGTCTCATTCTTTGAATTGAATAGCCAGAGACTCTTTAGGCAGAGCAAAATTTAGCAATTCTCTAATGGTCTTCTAACTTAAATGCAATTCATTATTCATTTTAATCAAGTCGAAGTCGAGTTTTTAGCATGGATATATCAGACTTATGTGTTTAATAAATTAGGGAAATGTTTTGCTCGACTGAAACAGGATTTCAAAATTGCCTCAGAAAAAGACATAATTTTCATAACTATTCTTTAGCCTTTGGTCCATTTCTGTCAAAATCACATACGCCATCTCTCGAGAAAAACAAAAGTCTAAAACAATTACATTGCTTGATTGAATTCACTTTATGTTCAGGAACAGCAAAAAAGTAATGAAAGCGAATATCACATAATGGAAACGTACTCCTCAACCTTTTTGCAACCCAGATTGAATTATGAAATATTTTTTTTTTAATTTTGTTTGTTTGTTTGTTTGTTCGTTTGTTTGTTTGTTTGTTTGTTTGTTGTGTTTATGAAATGAAAATTCAGAACGTTTTCGTTTTTATAGGAGAAAATGATTTCAAAGCAGGAATTTGTAAATCCAGACCAACATGCAATCGTTGATTTCTCAGTGATACACTCCACGTTTGAGGTATTTGGAGACATTTATGTCGTGTGAAAGAGGGCTACAAGATCCACCACATAATCTGATTATATCACTGATTACTTGCCTAAACAGGTAGATTTTCAAAATCATTCTGTACTTTGTCCACAAATCTTGTAGCGAGCTTATTTCTGTCTTGTGCTAAGGCCAAGTTAACCAATCAGATTACAAAGAATATTACGGAACGGCTAACCAATCTTTTTTATAATATTTCCGTAATCTGACGAAGAGTACAAGATTGCAAGCAACATCAGTTTTGTCAAGATTGCAAGCAACATCAGTTTTGTCAAGATTGCAAGCAACATCAGTTTTGTCTGTATTTATTCATAAATCAAAGATGACGTCTTATTACTGCTAGCTTGAAAAAGCAAAGAAAATATTCACGGCATTTGGATCAATCGTCCTCTGTGTGGGATGGGTTAGGCACAAAAAATATAACGCTCATCTACGATTTGCAATCTATTATTACTCCGACAGACCCAAAGAAGGCACATAAACGTTCTCGGCTTTCTGGGAAGCATACAGGGCGGCTGCCTGTTAGGCGCTTAAATCCTCATCTGTCTAACAATATCAATCACTGTCTATAGTCGGATACCCATTCAAACCTGAGTGGAGTCAGGAAATGTGTGTAAATTCACCGTTTATTACAGTTCAACACTTTCATTTTGTCATTCTCCTCATTATTCTACGCCTGAAAAAAATCTGAAATATCTAGCACATTCCACAGCAGGAGTTTCATGCATAATTTCGTGTCACATGCTAGAAGGGACACTTTTCAAACCCTTGAATACTTTTTTGATTTCTGGCTAAATATTGTGATTATTATAAATTCATAATTGTGGGCAAAATATAAACGTCTTTGGTAAATTAAAGATACTGAAATTTTAATTCTGGACTTGTTTTTATTTTCATTGATAACATTGGGTACCTTTTGACATTGGCCCATACTAATAATTAATCAATCCCTCTGAGTTTCTGAGGTCAGTCATTGTTCTGTTCTTGCTTTGTTAGCTTGTGGAGTAAATGAAATTTAAATTTGACAAAGAAATATTGAGATACTTTTCTGAAATCCTTAGAATTGTTCAAATTATAATAATTTTATAAGTTTTTATTTATGGTATAATTATTAATTTTACCACTTACAGCTAAAAGATAAAAAAAAAAAAAAAGAAAAAGAGTTAGACTCATATTAGACCATATTACCATACCATTTGCATTTTACAAGTCTCATTAAACAAAATGATTCAGAGCGTTAAAGTATCTAATGATGTGGTCATTTATAGCCTCCATAAACTTGCATGCACAATATAACTATGTAAATTAAACAATAGGCCACTGTGTAGACAAATGAAAAGAAACTACAAAAAAAATAAATAAATAAATAAATAAATGTAAATACATGGTCTAAATAGAAATTTAGAATGATAAAATGTAACAGGCATTCTTAACCATTGCTAAAATGAGATATTATAGTACGTAAATTGACATAGCAGAAGACAGATCTAGCTGTAACTTTTAAAAAGTTCGGAACTGGCTATCTCCAAAAGATTTCTCCCTCCGTTTTGATTAAATAAATCTGCCTTTTTTAAAATCAAATGATGAAATTAAACACTTAAAAGTATTTGCACCTCCATACAAAAACATTTTCATTGAAGGGGGAGAGGCGTCCTGAAATATGGATTTTGTCCCAAAAATGAGATTTTGCGCTTTTGTTTTCTCTTACAAGTACTGCCTTTTCTGCGTGTAAAAGTTGTAAAAAGATACGTCCATTCTAACATGTTTGACCAATGGTCATTCAACGGTAGACCTAGCGTTTTGTCAATCAGGATTTGGCTCCATCTGGTTGCTACATGAGGCCGTAGATCATCGTGATTTGATTATAATTGATTTGTATATAGGCAAATGGTGAAAAAAAAAAAGCAGTTGATTATCATCTGTTCTAACAATATCACGAGTTCTAGTGCCACGGATGGACACTGGATGACCACTATCAGGGCGAGGAAAACTGCTAATCATGCAAATTATCAGTGTAGGCGTTCTAAAAATGACTTTCTCTGTCCTATAAAGAGCGCAATTTTACTTTCTTTCTGTTACTAATAGCTCAGTTTTCAACTATTTGTCATAGTAAAGGTCAAAACTCTCTTGGTGTGCATCAGAAATGATATGGGGGACACAAAGAGGCCCTAAAGAACCCAGAAGTGGCTCTTGTAATGATTGGGATGTGGGGAGCAAAATTCGATAAAAGATACGCCCAGAAAGCAAAAAAAAAAAAAAAAACGTAGCAAGAGACACAGAAGTCATGGAAAGAGGGCTAGTATGTAAAAAAAAAAAAAAGCCTGTTCCGAGGCTCAAAGCCGAACACAAAACTCTTCATGTGAATTTTTTGATGAAAAAAAAAAAAACTTTAAACGCGTTTTTCTCAAAGCCCATTTTTTTGGGACAGTTTTTTGCTATCTCCTGTTTTGTTTCGAAATTGATTCAAAGCAAATTTGGTATACATCATTGTCACTACAAAAAACAAAAATTTACGTATGCGCGTTAAATTCTGTCCGTACGTTTCAGAGAAAAATCGGTTTTTAGCTTGGAAAAAAAGGCGAAATTTGAATTGTCGCTAAATGGCACTTTCAAAAATTTATAGAAAATGTTCTATTGCATGGTAAGAGCTGAAAATGTGTAGAGTTTTAGATATTGTAGAAAACAATATATTCACTAAGTTTCATCAAGTTTCGTTGAAATTTTGCGGGCTAGATAGATTTTAAATCAGTCAATTTAGGAACGCCAAAATCCATTTGGCGGCGTTGCTATGGCAACCGTATGAAAAAGTCGATTTTTTTTTCACTGTTTCTTCTATTTTGAACATGTTGAATTTGATGGAAAAGGCTTAAATAACCTATCTACAATAATACTTTTTTTTTTTAAATCACCCCCGGGATGCCCCTCCCGCCCCCCCCCCCCCCCTCCTTAATGTACAAAAACAGTTGCTGGACATACAACAGTCGTTTTCTCAAAATGCCAACATTGAGATAGCGCAACAGAGAACTGAGCTAGTGGAATTCCAACTCTGTTCTGTGATAGCGCTATCAATTTGTATGAAAACATCTTTGGGTCTTAAAAAATTCATAAGTTTTAAAGGGCCATCATCTTTTACTGTCGCTTCTCTTCCATTCTTGTCCGTTGGCAGATGGAGGCTGTCAGACCGAGTGATCAACCGTAAACTCCATTCCTGCCAGGACATCAGCGAGCTTTGGTAAAAGTCTCAAGCTAAACTGTCTTAACCCTCTTCGGATAATGTGTTTTTTGTTTTGTTTTTTTTTTCCACTGAGTAAATACTATACGGTATACTAGCTGAGATTGATATATATAATCTAACATGCTACCGTCTTCCTTTATTACAAATCTTTCTGAAATCACTCCATAGTCGCACCTTAGGTTGGTCATAACGCCACAAAATGGGATGAAAGGCTTTGAAATTCAACTTCAGCATATGGAAAAACGTGATCATAGAGCGGTTCTGGCCCGGAGGCAGGCTGACCACACTGCACAATGATTTCCCAACCGTGCCCTAGACGCTGAAGCAAAATCACAAGGAAGAAAGACACCAGACAAAAGCTCTACAAGCAGACAAGAGACAACAACAGTAGACCTTCCATTTCTTAGCTAAGAAAGCTCACACTCCCGAGTCTTTTACCGGTAATTTGTGTCGCTGTCTGTGACCCGATCTTAGCTTATGAAATCTCATGATTCTTCAGAGATTTCTTTTCCACATCGGACGTGGTCTTAGTTAGATCAAAATCAGTCCCATCCCTGCTCTCCGACCCCCTCACAAATTAAAGTTCTTATAGTTATGCTTTCCAAATGATTATTGTCTCATGCCTTTGAATGGCTGGATTAGATAGACTGAGCAAGATCTAATGGCTTGTGGACTCACTTGTCGCACAGAGTCAAGTTTAGAAAAAGAGGCGATAATAAAACTCTACGGAACGCGATACTGTGCTCTTGCAACATAGATGCCAACATTATAATGACATAAATATACTTTACATAATACAATAGAGTGGATTAAAAACCATTAATCACTTCATGTTCGATTTGTAGATCAAGCACCATCATGTTTGTTGTCGTTGTTATTTACAGCATCTATCCTCAGAGGCCGTATGAACCATTGCCTACCAATAGCAGACACATCACAGGTTGTGGGTGAGAAGAAGAGAACAGAATGAAAGTGCTATACTTTTTTTTATCTTGACTAAGAAAAGGGTACTATCGCATGGAGAGAGAAAAGAACGCCATTGTTTATGAGGAAACGATCTGTCTGATATCGATGACACATCATCTGTTTATACAAGCTTTTCGCTACTCATTGATATCTGCTTACCAGGAGACTAATCCTAAATATTTCACAGGGAATTCCGAGTATCTGTATTTCTCTAAAAACAATACTTATAATTTCTGTTTTAAAAAAAAAATGTCGAGTTAGACGATTGGCAATACAGAACGATGGCCTTGATGCTGTGGTGTATTTTGCTTGGTGAGTAATTCCGACACAAAATCATACAGTGAGACTGTCTTTGAACAGATGGACTCCTTGATCTGGGACAAACCTTCCAAATTTCAGACCCAGGAGAAGTAGTGTTTCTATAATGATATTTAATCACGTTCAAGAGACAATACCAATCATCATAATAGTAAAAGGCGTGTATAAGCGCCTCATCATCGAAGGGCTCGGAAGCATTTTACAGAGCGAAGCGTTTTACAGTCACATAAGTAGAGTATACATCAATACAAAACCTGAGAAATAGCATACTTACATAATCATAACATGGCATACAATCATGATCAGAAAATTATTAAGCTCTCATGCATGGTAATGCGACACAATCAAACAGATATTTTAGCTTGAAGACATGATTGGCAGCCACCTCGAGGAAATTGCCTAAACTACTCAGACAGGCGTTTGTTGAACAAAAATGTTTTAATCTAACGTCCAATGAATGATTCTACACTTAAAGTGCTGATGAGGTCTGAAGGCGGTATACACAAATGGAGTACTGTCCAACCTCATGATATATGTGGAGTTGGAGAAATGATTCAAATGCAAAGAATAACGAAGACTTTTTGGCGTGATTGTACCATTGACACTTGGAGAGTTAAATTGACACTCAAAGGGTTAGCTAACACTTGGAGGGTTAAGATGGCATTCAAAAGATTAGCTAACATTTGGAGGGTTAAACTAACTCTCAGAGCGTCAAACTGATTCTTGGAAGGTCAAGCTAGCCTTGGCGGTTAGGCCGACTCTTGGAGGGTTAAGCTAGCCTTGATGGTTAGGCCGACACGTGGAGGGTTAAGCTCGCCTCGGCAGTTAGGCCGACTCTTGGAGGATTACGGTAACGAGATCCCTGGAATGTCTGATTTTAGTATGCATTACACCACGAGAGAAGATCGAGTGAAGAGTTATCATTTTTGTTGTGGAAAAATCCCCTTCTCATTTACAGATCAATTCATCTGAAAAGGGAGGCACATGTACTTTTTACATGAAATTTTATCTGTTTTCCTCTCGCGACAGTAGCTGCAGCTGTCGCTGGATTTGTGTTTGGGAAAACAAATCCTTTATTATTTGTCTCCATTTTCTCTTAACCACTGCTTGATCGAAATATAATCAATACTGAGGACTTGCATGATTACAATAATTAATATAGTTGGAGGACTTGCTTTACATCTGTGTTTTATGTGTCTTTAATATCCATATCTCCCCCAACGAATGATTCATAAAAGCCACATACATATCCACTTTTAGATCGAAATCGAATAATTTATAAGGAATTACTCTTTGTTTGCGCCCTTGTATGTCCGCCGTTAGCCTCTGAATTGTCAAGGATTGTTTGTTTGTTTGGGATTTAACAACACATCAAGCACGATTACGGCTATATTCTGTCAAACACGGTAAAATATGTTTACACGTCAAGAAGAAGAGAGGAAAGAAAGTGGGACAGAAGACAGGAGCAAGGAGAGAGAAAGAGGAGATATCTCCCCTGGAATGTCGTGGGAATCACCCCACCGATAGCAGGCTTACACCGCCTGCAGGTAGGAGTAGAGAACCTACTTATAAACCCCGGGCCCCCGCGGAGGTGAACTGTCAAGGAGCAGATCCGGTCATGAACTAGTTTATTATCTTTGGTTGTTGAGTTCCTCTTCAAATAACAAATAAAATAGTAAGAAAGTACAAGGATGAGATTGTAATAAGCGAGGGAAAACTCAGTAAACTCTCACTGGTGGAACGCGAATAGATATTATGAGCTTAACCCTGGGGCGCCAACAGTAGTTTCGTCTCATAAGTTTAAGGTTAAACCAGCTATCGGATCTCTTTTGTTTCTGTAGCATTAGCATCTTTCTCTCTCTAGGATCTATATTAGCATCATTTCCAACATCTGGATAAAAATCGAGTTGATAATACTATTATAACTAAAATTTTATAGTGTTCGTAATCCGATCCGGATTAAAAAACAACAGATGTAATATTTTCTTGTTTCTCATAGGATTCTCATCAGAACCAGATTGTTGGCTGCGCTATGTTAGAAGCTGTACATATCTCGTTGTAGAACAAGTTTGACCTAGGGCTAACAATATACGTGATGATAATAGTTGCATTTTGCGTAATTATCTTTAATATTTCCGTTTCACAAAGATCGATAGTAATTAGAATCAAATTGTGGACGCCATGTTTGAAGCCATGCATAAATCTTTAAGTGCTGAGGTTATGGGTTCGATCAATACCGGACAGATTATTTTCTCTTCTCAAACAATACTCCAGTGCCGTCCCATCACAACAAGCAACATATTATTCTAGCCATACATTAATCTTAGAAATATCAGGCTGATCTGGTCAACTCGAAGCTCCGCGCAATGATCTTTGCACTGGGCATCACCAGTTGTAATTGTGACATGATACTGATAGTAAATCATCTTACAACATATACTGTACTTTTTTTTAATCAACTAGAAAGGATGAATATTAATGGTTTATCATTGGTCATGGAAACTGACATTCGAATCATTTCTTTTGGAAAATTTCAGATTTGTACCAATAGGCCTATCATTATTCTGAAAACTTGCCATTTCAGGTGGTTCTTACTAAAAGTTTGCAGATATATTACCATCAACGTGTTTTAGGCATGTCTTAAATATTTAGACCGGCTGTCACCAGCAACAGAGCTAGAAGAAACAAGCAACAATCCGTAGAACTCCTATGTTAAAATGTGAATAAACTGGTTCTTCATCGGGCATCATCATCTCATCATCGTCATTTTATAAAACTATCTTCAAATTAAGACGACTATCCACCGGCAAACAAATCATAAACATCCAAAAAAATTCGAGCCAAACTAAATGATTTGCTTACTGTATTTCAATTTTGTTTGAAAAGGAAACAATAATAATATAAATAAATGAATAAATATATATTTTTCTAACCACAAAAAAAAAAAAATCTCACTAAAAACAGGCCGCCAAGGAAAGTCGAGACAGTCCTACTTTCTTAGGATTGAAGGGCTTAAGAGAGAACAAACTAAAACTTAACACGTTATTCGTTGCTTGACTTCGGAGATGCGCGAATGTCCTGTCACCATATGTTAGGTTTTCCGTACTTTTTTTGCATTCAGAACTGAATACTAGATAGGAAAAGTAACGTTCTCGGTCCCTCCCCCCCCCCCTTTTTTTTTTTAACCTTCTGCGCCCTCCTATTCGTGCAAGTAGAGCACAGTTTTAATTAAAATATTGATTATGTCAGCAGGCCGCACTTTACGGTTTGTAAATAAGAGTGCCTACAGCCATCACTTCTGGGCAAATTTGTAGAAAAGGATGACAAATCTGTAAATATAGTTGTTGGCAAGAAAAATTGAAGGCAAATCAATGACAACTAATCTTTCGGTTCACTTACCACCAGCTAATCTGTTCATTCGCAGGTTCTGAACATGCAATCGATATTTCGTTGCCTGAGTCAAAAAGTCCTGTAAGCGACATTTTCCAAATTTTACAGCAGAGCCAAAAAATTCACCATGTTCACAGTTTTGTAGGCATTTAACTGAAAGTTCGATATTAAAATAATGATTAAAACACAAATACATTCCTGTCAAAAAGACCCGCAAAAATAGTTATCTTCACCATAAAAGACGGATGAACAGGAATTTAACACAATACTGAAAGAAGCTGAGATCAAAATTCCTGTATGCGACATGTACAGGATTTCTCCACCTTAACTGGTAAAAATTGGTGTGTGACTGGCACATATAGGATTTTAATAAAGTGGACTTTAACTCAGATATTTTTTTTTTAAATAACTCCTTATAAAAACATTACAAATACTTGAAAGTAAAAGGTAGCTTACTACCATAGCCTACAGTCTGGCATTAGGCCTTTGTCGACTGTAAAATGATTTTGACCCCCTCGGTCACAGTGAGTTTAACATTTCCGGACGCTCTACAAAGCATTCTCTGCATTGATTATTTCAAATAAATTTTCAGTGAGACTCTTCTGTCAAGCATTTTCCAAACAAAATGTAAGGAAGATGTAAAAAGTTACTATGTATTATTTTTATTACTTTTATTATTTTGCGAACATGGCTGATTTTGTTATTGGATAATGCATTGGTGGGTGTACCCACCTCCTGAATTGAAGAGAAATCATGTAATACCCTCTCAGCCATACAAGGGTGTAATGCACCCAGATGTAATACTTGGAAGAGAGACCGTGGGACAGAGAGATGATAATTGTCTAATTATCGCTGTAATGCTCATCATCTTCTCTCCCACTTTTGCCCAGTGTCCATTTATTCATCAGTTCCTTCCTTGTGTGAGAGTTTAAGATATTTTAACAGTTCTCTTAGCAGCTGGAGTGGTGGCATGCTGACCCCTTGTAGATTACTTTGTCAGCCCTCGTTGTCAGCAATCTTGTAGTATCTGATATCCACTGTAATTTCAACTTGACGGCACATATGTTAATGAATTAGCTGAGGCTACTGATCAGGCCTCTCTCTGTGGAATTTTTGAATCATCTTCAAGAGTGTCTGTGAAACAGAGATTTCATCTGAAAGATGATATGTTCTATTCTATCTGGGTAACAGGTGAAAGCTGTTCTGATTTACTGGGTAGCAGCTTCAATTGCAAATCTTTAGTTTCATAGTTTGAGCACAGTGTTCCACATAAATTGGAGAGCTCATCACATGACAGTGAGGTACATGATAAATACAGCCGTACAGCCATTACTTCTATAGTTGATTTATTATTTTATTCAGAATATCCCTTACACCGTGATGAAAAATGCCATGCTTTTGGTAGTTTTGACGTTTGTCAGACGGATATCAGACAAATATTTGGAAACAGGGCATGCTGGCATGAATGAGGATTCAGAAGATGAATTTGACATGGAAGAAGAGGAACCTGGTGATTTTTAGAACATACTGAATAGACACCTCAGTGATGAGGAAGAGTGAAGAAGAGGAACAATGCATACTGAAATTTTGTTTGTTACATTAAGTATTAATGCTGCCTATAATCCCAAAGTTTCTGACCCTGTACATCTCAGAATCTTGAAGAACACTTCTTTGAAACGCATGTTGAAATGCCTGATTCCAAAACCTTAAATACCGATGCCTCCCTCTGCTATTATTGCACCCTTTTCAAGTGAGTCTCCCCTCGAAATGCCACTGATATATACGTGCTCTGATAAAACTGAGTGGCCAGCATTCCATTACCTCATCACATACACCCTCCAAGATTAATCTCCGAATAACCTCTGAAAACATTACACCAGCAAGTGACCATGTCACAAGTCTAGAACTCCGAATATAATTATGTTATAGTTAATGATATTACTGACACTTGTAATTCTGTGCACAAACAAGGACTACAAGTTGAAGGTGACAAGTCTGAAAGCACAGGCAACGCAGAGCTGAATGCCTTTATCGGTTGCCTCATGCACCTTCGATTAGTGGGGCAAAATAAGTAACTTAAAGGTGACTTCGACACAATTGAAGGGATGCATCTGATCAAGGCCATCTTCCCCAGAAACATTTTTCCGCCTTGATGAAGTTCATCGAGCTCGATGAAAAAACAAGGAATCAATGTAAAACACGTGATGCGTTTGCCCGATATGAAATGTATGGAACAAATCCCTTGGGAATTTGTCGAGGTATTACCACATTAGCAAAGCCTTAACTTTGGACGAACAATTGGTGCCTTCCGGGGACGATGTCCTCTGCGAGAATATCTTCCGTTCAAACTGGATAAATATGTAACTAAAGCCTTTGGGCTAGTCATCCTATCTCCCCATCTCAGAGGAATCTTTTATGTGGATAAGACAAGGAAATCGGGTGAATAGATGTGATTGAGCCATCGGTCTAGAAAGAAATGTCATCCCTGAATTATCTTATCAAGACTTTTTCAAGAGTGGTCGCAATGTAACTTGTGATAACGTTTCTACAGATCTCGGTCTGGCAGAGGGTTTAATGAAGCACAATGTCACCTTGTTTGACACGGTAGAATGAAAAAAAAAAAAATTCTTGCTTCCAAAATTCAATCCCAGGAAGATCTGAAATTGCACAAGTCACTTTTTAGATTTCGCAAAACGCTTATCAAAAAAGAAGAAAAAAAAAAGAATCTAATACTACTCATCCCGATAAACGCTGATGGAGAAACAAAGACGGCCCACAGAAGAAACCTCTCCTTTAGCATATTATAATTCAACAAAGGGAGGTATCTACAATATGGACAAATAAAATGTCCATGCATTTGCGTGCAAGAGAAGAACACGAAAACTGGTCATTGGTTATTTAATCTCCCGGATCATTCTACAAGTTCTACTTCTAACCAGATGTGGTTCATCAAAACCCGAGTGACATTTTGTTTCATCCAGAATGAAGACAAATGTTCATGATGCAGCTTGTAAGATCCAAGATGAGAGGGCAGATTAAATTCAGGGAAATCAATGAACTCTCAAAGAGAGTAACAATTCATTATCAAGAACCAGCAGCACGGTGGCAGCCAATCCCTCTAAAGGACCAGAGAGAAAGCTCTTCAGGAGTGCCTTTTGTGCAAAGACAATAGATGTGCTTCAGGTGGCAAGTTCATCTGTAGAGCATACAAAACAGACAGATTGCCCTTCTTCCTAAATTACTACGTAATTTGGACTATTACATTTGCGAGAAACATCCTCTCTCTCTCTCTCTCTTTCTCTCTCTCTCTCTTTCTCTCTCTCTCTCTCTCTCACACACACACACACACGGGCACACATAAGTATATACCTACATACATAAATACATATAAACATACATACATACATAAGTATATACCTACATACATAAATACATATAAACATACATACATACATACATACATACATACATACATACATACATACTTACATACAAACATACCTACCTACGTACCTACCTACCTACCTACCTACCTACCTACCTACCTACCTACCTACCTACCTATCTGCATACATACATACATACATACATACATACATACATACATACATACATACATACAGACAGACATACAGACATACCTACCTACCTACCTAACTACCTGCATACATACATACATACATACATACATACATACATACATACATACATACATACATACATACATACATACATACAT
>JBCAUA010829218.1:0-14294 GCA_038406235.1 Peronia verruculata
TGGTATTTATAAGCTTTTCAACCTCCTGTAGTGGTGGTTATCTCAGCTGTCCACAACCGTGGTAAAAAAAAACAAAAAACATAACACTATTGTGTTATGTGATCATGTATATCAAAATCTAAGACCGGCTGCATTTTAGTTCGTTATTTGAGGTTATTTTATATGGGATTTGACGTTCATTTAGGTGGAAGCTTTTTTCACCTCCTATTGTGATGGCCCTTTCAGTTGATCTGTGTTCCGTCAAGAAATGAACATACCTAGAACAAAATTGAATAATGTTTCCGGCTACTTCACGTCACATTGCTTGTTCCTATTTCGACATTAGTTCAATCACAAATTTTGATTTGATATATATAATACACAGATATTCAAAATCGAATTTAATTTTGTCGAGCTTTATTTTGATCAATTTGTATTTCATGTTGTCTACTCTTTCTTTCTTTTGTTCTTTCTTTCTTTTTTCTTTCTTTCTTTTTATCATTCTTCCTTTCGTTTCAGTGTTTTATTTTCTTTTGTTATACTTTTTGTTATCTTTCTTTGCTTCTTTCTGTGTTCAGCTATATAGTTAACTACACTTGTTCGTAATTTATGTTTGTTATTCATTCATTCACTTATTTATTTATTGATTTTATGTTTTAATCAATTTTTAAAATTTTTGTTTACATATAAGAGACGCGACACGATGAAATCAGGCGCTTGTCAAACTGATTCGACCGGAGAAGTTTTCAACAGTGAGCGAATTTTTAAGACATTTTTTTTTCTTCACCAAAGCCTTCTATATCAACATAAAAATGCATTTCAGCATTCAATTTAATGAAATAGATCAAATAAAAGCCCTAAAATTGTAATTTGGTGACATGGCCAAACAAGGATTAATAAGGATTTACAAAAGTGACGGCCATTTTCTCAATAAATTCAGCTACAGCAACAGGTCACCCCCATCATCTTTATTTGCCAACATCTCAACTTCTACTTAAGATAGAACAATTATGTTTTCACACACAGAAAGAGAAATGAATAATCTTTACAGTGATATCAATTTCTCCATATGTTCAAATTTGGCAAGAGCCTGATTTCATCGTGTCGCATCTCATTTTGAGCTCAAGGTCAGAACTGGCTAATTTATGCCTTTTAAGCTTTCGTTTTATGTCCTTGAAGCTGTTGCAACTAGACGGTTTATGCCACTTGAGCTTAGTGTCATTTCTGAATGGGCTGTTGTTCGCTGTTCCAGTTGAATAGTTTTTGCAGGTGAAATTCGCTGCTGTTATTAAATGGCCTCTGTTACTTACTCATTACTGGTTGTGATTCATTCCCAAAACAGGTGTTAATGAATAGGAAAATTTCATATAAAGCGTAATGACAAAACCTGACATATCATTTCTATATCTTTACTTCATCACATTTATTTCACAATATTTTGTGTCATCTTTTTTTTTTAGGCTGTGAAGTTATGAAGTGGGCCATAATTACTGTTATACATACTGTTATACTTTATGTAATCTAATCCAACAGTAGATATCATATCTTAAAATTAAAAATCTGAATTTGGCCAAAAGAAAAACGAATCATAGAAAATAATGTGTTAATATTATAGTTTATCATGTTCAAGTTTAAAGTACAGATCTATATTTAAACAAAAAAAAAAAAACAAACAAGAAATCTGATCAATGTAAAATCTTATTTGGCCAGCAATCCACTATTCCTTAATCAAGAAATTTAAATATAAACCCACCACAATGTAATAATATAAATAAATGAAAGAAATTATTATTCAGCCACATAGTAACAGATCCAGGTCCATATAATGTCAAATAAACCCAAGCTAAGAAACATCTAGATCTAAACCAAAGAATGGTTAGCGATAATAAAGAATGTAAGTTGAGATTGCTGCAAGAACCAAAAGCTTGCCTATTCCTGAAGTACAGTGTAGTTGGAGATAGCTATTATAGTTTTAGCTGCTTGTGATACAATGCATCTCTTAAAATGACATGGTACAAGGAGTACTAGGGTTGCAGAGCCAACTAGTGGTCTATTGTACTGGTAACTGTAAGACCAAGCATGGAAACTCGTATTCGTAGATCTAAAGCAGAACAAGTTTAAATCTGTCATGTTGCGCTTCCAGCAAAATGAAATCATGAAGGTTAAAAACTATTATGGCCAGATTAGTGCCAGCGAAACAAAACATCGGAATACTGTGCAGGCAAATGGACAAATCAGAAAGACAGGAATATGTGGGGTGAAATCAAAATATTCTGATTAAATAAGAATAGATGACAGGTCTGCAACAGTCATTATTTTGTTTCATTGTTTTAATGCTACTTTTGGAGTCAAAACCCCCTTCTGCTAAAACTGGCACAATGTAGCCATAACTGTGCTTCCGCATTACTAAACAAAAACCAAGCAACCAATACTATGCCCAAAACAAAGCTTTGAGTGTGCAAAACATTTTCTGAAAAGCAGCTAATTCTGGCTTGGACCATTGTGGAATACAAGTAAGGGTGTTTTCACAAAAAAGTTGGAATGTATCACAGTGGTTGGACACCGTACGGTTATGTAACACATGTAAAATATCTAGGCTTGTCATATGAGGAGGCATTTGCATTGGTTTGAGAAAAAGTTGGCAAGTTTTTACAAGAACCTCGGAGTGGAACTATAGTGGAAATTCTGAGAACTGAAGATATCCCACAAGCAGTGCCATCATCATAATAACAAAGTATAACTAGATCTAGTTTCTAGATCTAGTTATAGATCGTGAACAGCTACCCTCTTACATTCTTGTAAGTACATGAACATAATATCTGTTGTGTGAACT
The DNA here is from genome assembly GCA_038406235.1 of Peronia verruculata. NCBI lineage: Eukaryota > Metazoa > Mollusca > Gastropoda > Systellommatophora > Onchidiidae > Peronia > Peronia verruculata. The sequence goes on from JBCAUA010829218.1 coordinate 2,813, forward strand.
CTACTCTGCTGATTTTCCATCATGTGGCTACTTGACTGCACATTGTCAGGTATGAGAAACTAAGCACTATAAGCTTTGATCTTGATCTTCAAACTACCACCACACAACAGTTCAACTCTCATCCGGAATATGCACAAAATTCAATTGTCTTGCGCCCTGGGCAAATGCTTCAGAAGTCATGCCAGATAAGTTTAAATCACAGCTGTTTTTGACCATATTTTACTATTTTCCAACTATGATACCAAAATATTTCTTTTCTCAGATTAAAAAAGGTTAAATTGTCGTTTTGTGCACAACATCACAACGATGGTACTTTAGCTGTGCTGGGCTTGGCCTGAAACCACAAGCCAGGTCAAGAGTATCGGGTTACCTCGCAGTTGCTGTGCCGGGGTGGAAAAACAGACTGATTTATAGGGCTGTCTCTTCATTAAGTTACTCCTTTATGTTAAGGAATGCAAGAATGGTTTCTTTTTGACTGTATGTGATTGTAATGTTTCGTGAAAAAAACAGATCTCGAGCTTAAATACTTTTGCCGCAAAACTCTACTGAAGTTGGGCTAATTTTCATCTCAATATGTAATTATGAGTGATATGCTCAATTACTGTTAATTACACAATCATGCGTCAGATCGAATTTTAGTTTTAGACAATACCTCTATGCATAAATATGCCAATTTAGTATCCTCGTCACTGAAATTAATGCCTCCATGGCAATTTCTATCCTTATTCAGCTGTTTTTATCCATTCAAAAAGATAATACTCCAGGGTCAAATAAAGTTCCATACGCATTATTACATTTTAATCTTTCACCAAACTAAAGAAAACAATCACCTAACATTTCGATATCATGACTGTTGATCACTTTGAAGACTTCACATTCAATTATAAACACGATTTCATATTTTCTCCCATAGACTACGTGTGTGAGACAAAGAGTCAATCCTGATCCAATAACTCCCATTTGGTGGCCTTTCCTTTGATCAATATAGTTGGAACTGTTACACGAAGCATTGGGCTGACTTGATGAAGACATGAATTAACTATGAATCTCAATTTCTCCAAATCATTATGAATGCCACTGGCCTGTTTTTCAAGCTTTGATATAAACTAGTAACTGTTTTCTGTATATGTACCTTGCTTTTTACTCTTTGTAAGGCCAGAGGTTGTCTCTTTGTTTTGCACCTCATAATTCTTCAGCAGGTATCAGCCTTTAATTTATTTATTTAAAAAAATTTTTTTTTTAAATTTTATCCTTTTTTTTTTTTTTTAAATTATCATTTTTTTTCATTTTATTATTATTATTATTATTATTATTTTTTTAATGACAAAAGTGAACAACTCTTCTTCATCGTTTGTCAGAGGCCTGTCTTTAACTTTGTTATGACTGTCAACAGTTGTGGTGTATAGCTGTTTAATGTATGCTGATGTCGCACATTCACATATGAGAGTGGAAGGTCTCTGAAATTTTGAGGCTGTTGAATAGTCGATGGGATTAAAAAACAGAATGAGGTACATATACTGTTACATATAATGGTACATGTACTGGTGTTCTCCATCACACAATATTTCTTCAGTGCTCTGTGCACCATCCAACACTATTACATTTTCACTGTGCAGTGTTCCGTTTCCTTGTGACACAACATAGTCTCAGTTGTGCATCACGAGTGCAGGGTTGAGTTGTTGTTGAACTATCAAAAGCATACCAGATATCATAATTTATTCAGCTAGTTCTTTGGCTCTTTATATGCAACAGCGCTTTGTCTCCGTCTGACATCTCTAATAGAGAAGAGAAAGCTTGGCATACCTATCTTCGCCTTCTCTTATATCAATAGAAAAAAACAAAACTAATGTCCTTTTCTACTGCCTCACACATACAGTTTCTTCTTCTTCTTCTTTTTATGTAGATATTTCTTTGTCCTGAGTCACATTTTTCTTCTAGCACTTCATTCAGTATAGTCCTGTGTGTGTCCAATGACTGTTCTTCTATTGTAAGCTCATGGGAAAGATATCAAACACTATTCAATTTGGGGCCCCTTATAGAAAATTTTGTCTTGACAAGCACAGGTTGTGATATTCACACCGCTGTATTTTTAAAAGTAATGGTGACGAGGATATGAAATTTAGAGGATTAAAGAGTTTAAATGTAGAAGATGACAGTCATACAAAAACTGAAGAGTCACTGGGCGGGAAATTTAAGATATAATTAATTATCTAACTAATTAGGGGCAGTATGTAGGTTTCTATACATAGTTTTCAAACATCTGTATCACTCACACTAACAATCATAGAGACATGGGATTTCCACTGTTCTAAAGAGCTTAAACTAAACTTTGAAAAATGAATTCTTTAAATCTGGATGGGGAAGAATTAGAACTAGACTTCTGAGGATTTAAAGTTGGTCAATTTATGAGTCATAGGAAGAATTCGCTGGTACGCTCATGTTCCGCTTGTTGAGCCCGTGACAGGTGGGCGGGAAGGATGATTAATGGCTTTGCAGCACGAAAGTGCGGTGCAAACTACAAGTAATAATTTTAGGGGTTTTGTGATGCAGTGTGTGAAAACAAAAACAAATTTTGTAGCTTTGTCGGAAATTAGTTAAAAATGACCCAAACAGCCGTATATCTTGATTGCCCAATACAACTTCCGACTCATTTGCCCTGGTCGCAAGACATTTGTACTTCTGGTTTCACTGCTGTCCTTTAGTCAGACATCCCTGGGGCATGCATCTTCTTACCATAGAAATGGCAGTGTCTCATATATCTTCAGTCTGTAAAAGCTATAATATCCCTCCATATTCCTCGCCAAACCAAAGTCTGACACTTTGGCAGCTATGATGGTGCCATCTTCCCTGCGGGAGAGCAGAACGTTTCGTGCCGCCAAGTCACGGTGCACTATTGACTTCCCACTTAAGTAAACCATGCCCTGGAATAAGAGAAGAAAAGATCATAACAACAATAACAGAACGCCGAATGTTTGGTGATGTCACTGCTAGAGATCAACCCTAAGAAATTAAACAAATTGCACGAATAAAAATGACTGACAACATAACAATCTTATAGATGCATCTGACCACTATAAATCAGAAGATGTAAATTGTTAGTTGTTCTACTTTTTCATTTACTTTTTAAAAAATTTAAAACCTTTTCCTACATAAAAAGCAAATCATTTAACTGACATTTTCTTTCGTATACAACAATACCATATTGATGTTTTATAAGTCTTTTTTTATTACCCTGAGGACAAGCCAACAATATCTGAAAATTTGGCTGAGTGATATCAATGTATTCTATTCCTACTATAATGAGTTCTATATATTGTTATTTGCATTTTTCTGTGTATTTGATCACTTGCTGGAAGACAGCTGTCTTATATTTTAAGACATTTCTATAAATAAGAGTAATAGTAATGATGAGAGGCATTTATATAGCGCTGCACTCTCTATGGGATTGAATTCATCGGGTCCTGAAATATGGATTTTGCCCAAAAAATGCGTTTTTGCGCTTTTATTTTCTCTTAAAAGTACTGCCTTTTCTGCCAGTAAATATGGTATCAAAAAGTTGCTAAGACAATTCCAACGTGTTTGACCAATGGTCATTCAACGTAGACCTAGTGTATTGTCGGTCAGGATTTGGCTCCACCTAGCTGCTAAATGAGGCCATAGATCATCGCGATTTGATTATATATGGGCAAATGGAGCCAAAAGCACTTGAATATCACCTATCCTAGCAATATCATGAGTTCCAGTGCCAGGGATGGACACTGGATGACTACTATGACACGAGAAAAACTGCTGATCATGCAAATTATCAATGTAAGTGTTCTAAAATGACATTCCTCGTTCTATAAATAAGGCAATTTTGCTTTCTTTCTGCAGCTAATAGCTCGGTTATCGACTATATGTAGTAGTAAAAGTCATAACACTCCTGATTTGCACTCAAAATGCTATGGGGGCACACAGAAGCCCTCAAGAACCCGAAAGTGGCTCTTACAAAGATGAAGGGTACGGAGCAAAATTCGATAAAAGATACGCCCAGAGAGTTAAAACAAGAGACTCAGAAGTCATGAAAAGAGAGTTAGTATGTAAAAAAAAAAAAAAAAGGCTGTTCCGAGGCTGAAAGCCGAACAGAAAACTCTTCATCTCAATTTTTCGCTGAAAATACACTTTAAACACGTTTTTCTCAAAATCCGGTTTTTGTGACAGTTTTTTTTTTTCTATCTCCTTTCTTCAAACCGATTCAAACCAAATTTATATGCATCATTGTCACTACAAAACCCAAAGGTTTCGTATGCGCGTTAACTTCGGTTGGTACGTTTTAGAGCAAATTGTGTTTTTAGTTTGAAAAAATAGCGAAATTTAATTTTTCGCTACATGGCATTTTCAAAAATATATGGAAAATGTTGTATTGCATAAAACATGATAAAAGTATGCAACCTTTTAGATATTATGTCAAACAATATATTCACCGAGTTTTATCAAGTTTTGTTGAAATTCGGCGGAAGAGATAGATTTTGAAATCTGTCAATTTAGGAACGCCAAAATCCAAGATGGCGGCACTGCCAAGGCCACCGTATGTAAAAATCATTTTTTTTTTTTTTAATTGTTTTCTTCTACTTTCAACATGCTGAATACAATGGGAAAGGTTAAAATAACGTATCTTTAATAATAAAAAAAATCACCTCCAGGATACGCCCCCGCCCTTAATTATTACACTCCCGATGTCATAACATGTATTATTTGTGTAAAAAAAAAATACCATCTTTTACTTATCCAGACTTCATATTTTCCTCATGAATCAATTAAACAATACACCAGCAATGAAAAATACACCAATTACAAAGTAATGGACATTCTCTTTTACAATGAATTAAGATTTTTTATCTCTCAATATCAAATACAAGAATATGCCAGGCTCGTTTATAAGGCTATTCATTTTCGTCCTCACTAACTGTGCCTGGCCTGTAGACATATCCTTTTACATAACATAATTATGTCTGTGTCCTGTGTTGTACACGCAAACCCTACTCAAATTGGAGTACAGGCTTAGATAAACTGAGTTACGGAGATTGCGTTCACCGCTTTGTAGATTTGAAAGAGCTTACACATTAAGTCTTCGTATATATATATATATATATATATATATATATGATTTATACTTAACTTTAATGTTCTTCAGATGGTTCCTCTAGTAGATAATATTGTGAGGTGTAAGGTGTAGGATCACGAAGGAAATAAATCGTCCTATTTTCTTCACAATCAAGGGCCAGGTTTAAATAGTTTAAGAGGAATCAGGAAAACGTTACTCCGTGATGGTAATAGATTAACAATTAATCACGAGTGTTAGTGACGTAGTTTGCGTAACACGGACCGTTATCACTGTTTTCATAGCTGTAGTCCCCATGAAAGTGTATATGAATAAATAATGGATGGATAAATGTATGAACGATAAAGCACTCCATAGGCAAAGAAATTAAGAGAGTAAAAAAAAAAACAGAATAGACTGATGGATGAATGGATGGATGGATGGTTGGAATGGATGGAAGGATGGATAGAATGATGGATGAAAGGATGAATGGATGAATTAATGGATGGATGGATGGATGGATGGAAAGATGGATGGACAGATGGAGAGATGGATATGTACATGGGTTCGAGGGTGGATTGACGTGTGAATGGATTACTGGATGTATGACCGGATTGATTGTTGGACGGATGGATGAATGGATGGATAGAATGATGGATATGTTAATGGATGGATGGATAGACGGATGGATGGATGGAAAGACAGGCGAGTGGATGGGCCGATGAATGATTGGATGGATGGATAATGGATGAACCGATGAATTAATGAATGAATAGATGATGGAAGGATGGGTGGATGGATGGATGGATAGATGGATGGGTGGATGGATGGATGGATGGATGGATGGATGAGTGAGTGAATGGATGGAAAATTTAACAAATCGATAGAGAGATACGGAGCAATACATTCTAACAACTTTTGAAAAAGGGAATCTGCAGGCACGTCACTAGCTATTTTGTGTTATCAGCTATCAGCACTTAGGCCAAACGATAGTTAGGTGCAAAGTTATTGCTGGCTCCCCATAAAGATGAATACTGATGGACAGAAAGAAGCAGAATGACCAACAGATCTACTGATAAACGGACATGCAGACCGGTAGACCAACAGGCAGACATGTAGATAGAGAACAGGCATACTATACTGACGAATTCTCCCACTCCACTTGTCCTATCCTCAGCCTGTTTTTGTGTTGGGGTTTAACGGCACGTCAGCACGATACTGTGCAAAGCACGGTAAGACACGTCTACACGTCCAGAGAGTTGAGAGTGGGACAGGAGATAGGAGCAAAGAGAGAGACGAGATGTCACTGCTAGAACGTCAAGGATGGCAGCCCACCCCCTCCCCCCCCCACCAGCAATATCCCACCGGTGGCGGGCTCTCACCACCTGCAGGTGGTGCAAAGCTTTCCAGATGTGTTCAGACCACACAGACAGAGAGATACATAAAGACACGGCCACGCACATCCATCCACCCCCCCCCCCCCACACACACACACATAAGATAACCAGGTTGCATACTATCACGTTGACCTGTCCTATCATGTTCTTGCTTACTTTTAGCCACCTCCCTCCCTAACAGCCTTCCCTCAACCCATTTGCCATCTTTTCTTTTTCATCTATTTTTTCCTCTTCATTATCACCGTCAACATCTCCTCTAACTATGAGAAATATCTGTGCATAACAACTGTTTCTATGAGAAAACATACTAACAAAGAAGCGAAATGAAGAATTTGGGAATATATTGTGCCCATTGCAGTTGCATTTTCTCAACAGACATATTTCTTTTTCTCCTCCCCCGTCCGGGGACTGGTGTATATAAGTAGATTCTTTGCTCTCACCTGCATGCGGTAAAAGCTCTCCTCCAGTGGGTTGTCTCCCATGGAATGTCATCCTCGACGTTTCAGGTGGTGACATCTCTTTCCCTTCTCCTTGCTATGGCCTTCTGTCCCACTCTCTTCCCTCTCTTCGTAAACATAACCCACCTTATTTGCCTCAATATAGCCGCCATCGTGCTGATATGCTGCTAATAGTTCATTTTCGACTAAGCAAAAACCCGGAAATCCCAGCCGGAGCTAAAAATAGAACATTCACTGATGTTTTACCATTCGACCACTGGATCCGAGAACAGTTATCACCAGTTCCCTGCATTTTTATATGTTTTTCTATGTCAGTTACAGTGAACAGTTTGCAGTGCTTGTACACTCCTTCTTAGATTAGACGGGGATCTCCAGCCGTTTAGTTTGTCGGAACAAATGTATCACATCGCTTGTGGGCTGCTTTATCCCTTCATATACCAATCCATCCATTATTGAAGCATATTTTTTACATGACATTTGCAAAGATAACAATGATAACGAAATGTGTGCCACATTACACAAACTACTTCACTAACACTCGTGTTCAGGCAGCTGAAGGGGGGATGTCCTGTAAACTATTTAAACTTGGGGTCTAGTTGTGCAAAAGGTCAGACCATCTCTCTTATTCCTGATCCTTCATCTTACACCTCATAATATAATCAACGACAACAACCACAGGCAGAACATTTAAGGTAAGTGTAAAGCCTACAGATATACTAAGACGAAATGTGCAGACGTTTAACCCTTTCAGTGTCACAGACGACCGAACCGGTCTACACAATTTTCGTGTATACGTCAACCTGGACCCGTGATCCAATGGGGACAGGCCTCTTGGTACACAGCGCAGGCTATAGACATTATGCCAATAATATGTTATGTAAAAGGAGTATGTCTATGGGCCAGGCACAGTTAATGAGGAGGAATAAATGGGTAAGGTACACCGGTAAACATTTTTTTTTTTTTATCCGAAAAGACAAGAAAAGGAAGTAGGGGTGAGGAGAGAGAGAAAGAGAGAGAGAGAGAGAGAAGAAATAGTAATAATCCACCTTAAACTCAAAATTGGATGATCTGTCTGCAGATGGATCTTAAAGGCAATAGATCTTGAGGCCAAATGTTCGCGATCTAAATCTAAATAACTGGACTGATACAGTTCAAAATAATACTCTTTGCTTCCAACATAAAGTGGTGATGTTCTTTTAGTTATACTTAGGGTCAATTTATTCTTATTTTAGAATTCTTTTATTGTCGTTTCGTTAATGTTTGCATTTGTTCTTATTTCAGTTTTCGAACTGTCGAATGTTAAATTGCATTTATTCCAAAGACGCTATTGGTTTTTCTAAGTTCTTATTGTCTGGGTATACCAGTAAGAGATGACTTGTGACACGTATTCGCTTTTCTGTTTTGTTCTGCTATTTGTTTATAAATGTTACAATTTCTAAGCCATCAGACATTCTGGCAAAGCGTTACTTCTGAATTGTTCTTTGTTTGCTTTGCAATATTTAAAATGGAATTACATTTGTATACCAATACCTGAACAGTGAACACTGTCATTTAGAAGAATCGTTAAGAAGAGTGTGTTCTAAGCATATTGGCATACAATTAATAACAATAGTAACTGCTACCTACACAATGGAGATGTGAATGCCAAATATTTAGTCTTACGGCCAATAATTGTTATATAAATTATATATATTGGCCGTACTGAGAAAACAAGTATTGAGAAACATGATGAGGGATAGATGGATGGATAGATGGAAATTTTTGCAGATTAGAGTGGTTTGCTTGTCATTGCAACATTATTTTATTATAAACCGGGACATTGAAATTCTTGTTCGCGGTAGCACAGACATCCTCTTATCTATATAATAAGAGCGATCAGGGGGCGTGGCACTTATCTTATGATCCAATAAAGTGGGAATCGGGAGGCATTTAAAATTCAAATAAAATTACAGACGTAGGCAACTGTGTTATAGACTACTCTTTATTTTGATTGAATTTACAGAGTTGTTTTCATTTATTTTTTAATTCCGAACTATCATTAATTTTGTCCGCCATCACTTCCGTGCGGAACACATGACGAGTTGAAAGCTCGTTTTCTTTGAGTAACATTCAGTTTAATGAACCAAAATATCAGCATCGAGTCGCACATGCTGGTCAAAAAATTTAAGTCGCAGAACTATATGTGGCCTTTCATTTCTCTTCTCCCGTTTTTGTTACCGACTACCCAGATTCGGCTATATCTATGGACTTTCTCACAATCTAAGAAAAAAAAATCATTGACTACCGAAAGATCTTGTACTTAGATGCAGGTATTATGTGACATTCTGGAAAAACCTGTGTCCGATAACACCTAACTGTTGTCGCCAAACTGAGTAATATCACAGCGATGCGACAGGCATAGTAAGGAAAGGCCCAGACCGTCTAAAGGCGTTCTTCGCACTATAAAGTAGGGCTTCACCTGTTGGCTAAAGACGTGCGGCGCAGTTGTAGGGTTAAAAGAAAAGAGAGATAATGAACGAAAAAAAAATGTTTCACAAACACTCACCATTTGATGAATTTCTGAAAATGATCGTATCTATATTTATTAACATTGTATCATAAATCACTCTACTGCAGAACCCCTCATCCAGAGTATATAGATTTGCTCTTCCTAAACTGGGAGGGGGGGGGGAGGAGGAGGGAAGTAAGATGGGAGGCCGAGAAGAACTGTGGTGAGCTGGAGGTCGTCTTGAAAATTACCTTTCAAAAATTTATAGAAGCGGGAATGTCCCAATTAAAGAAAAAAAATTAAAATAAATAAATAAATAAATGACTATCTCCATTGGTCTCCATGGCAACACAACAAATTTCAGCCTTGGTAAACGTAGTACTTTTCTAGATATTGAAGAAGTTTTCTTTTTTTTTTCAGCTCCTTGTGTGCAAACCCAGATTTTGTAAATTAATTTGAAACAGTCATGCAGTGAAAGTTCCCATTTCAACCTTTTTTTTTTTTTTTGCAGTTTAAGAATCGATTTTTTTCCACAACTTACAACAGAATGGAACGAATAGTAGAGGGTTTTTTTCTGCCTTATCGTGTAAATTGTTTATGCCAAATGTGATTAGAATTGGCCCAGAAGCCGAAAACTCTCTCTCACACACATACACACAAAACAACGACAAAAAAAAAAAAAAGACACAAAAAAGAACAGAAAATTAAACAACAACAACAAAATATGTAGGTAACAAAATAATGACAAAGTTTCGGGTTTTAAAAAAAACCCGTTTAAAGTTTGTTATGTAAGAGAAGAAATGACAGAGTTTTTCTTTCTTTTTTTTTAAAATAAAATATATTCCTCAAAACAGTCTTTTTTTTCAGATGCAAACGTCCTCTGTATGACCTATGTTATTTATTTATTTGTTTTCTATTCATGGTTTTCGTCACAGTTATCTTATCTCGATTCTTACTCCTACCCTTTCACCATAAGTGTTCTTATGCAGTCACTTCTCGGTTCTTGATGACTCATAAGTATGTCGCCTCCATATCGTTTTCTGTCAAAAGAAGAGTCTCTTCACCTTTGCTATGGCAGATACTTCACACGTCTTAGTGTGCGCTGAAGGAGCAGAAAAAAAAGAGGAATTTCACTTGGTATGGGAACTGAAAGTCCATTTTAGAGAATTCCATGAAAGCTTACACTAATATTCTGCATGGTGCCGAGTCATTTCGTCTCTTGCCTTGAGAGTCAATATCACAATCATAAAGAGGTCATAGTCAAATGATTCATATGGCATGTGACTCTATCCAGTCAACTGATAATAGTAATATGATGATCTAGCTTTGCATAATAGTAACGAGAGGGAGGCAAATCCCGGTAAACAGTAGGCTGGAACATCCTGAGGGTAATTTTTGTATTATTAAAGATAGACAATTTTAACCTTTTCCATCGAATTCGGTATATTCAAATTAGAAGAAGACAGCGAAAAAAACCCTACCTTTTCAAATGGTTGCCGTGGGAACGCCGCCATCTTGGATTTTGGCATCTCTAAAATGGCTAATTTCAATATATATATATATCTAGTTCACCAAATTTAACAAAACTTGATGAAACGTGGTGAACGCCTTTTTTAACGTAATGTCTAAAACTTTACATATTTTCAGCAATGTCCTATGTTAAAGAAAAATTTCTAGACATTTTTGAAAATGCCATGTAGCCAAGTTTCAAATTTCGCCATTTTTTTTTTCATAGTAAAAACTCATTTTTCTCTAAACCTTATCAACAGAATGGAAAGTGCATAGGTGTTTTGTTGTAGTTGTTGTTGTTGTTGTTGTTGTTGTTTTGTTTGTTTGTTTGTTTTTGTTTTGATTTTGTTTTGAAACTGATGTATGCCAAATTTGGTTAGAATTCTGGTCCAAAGCGATGCCTAAGGTTCTCCAAGAAATCAGGCGCGAGGAAGACGAAAAAAGAGTCCAGAAAGCTGTGCAGCAGGGGCTATAGGGGCAGTGGACAAACTGGGAAGGTGTCCTCCAGAGAGCCATGACATGGAAGGACATTTGGCACATGGCACCCATG